>CAUYSK010030120.1:0-26524 GCA_963575035.1 Avahi laniger
TTAGTTCTCCAATTAATTACTTTTTTTATTTTTAGTAGAGACAGGGTCTCGCTCTTGCTCAGGCTGGTCTCGAACTCCTGAGCTCAAACAATCCGCCCGCCTCGGCCTCCCAGAGTGCTAGGATTACAGGCGTGAGCCACCGCACCCGGCCTCTTGTGAACTCTTGAAAAGCAAAAATAAAAGCAAACACCACCGATTTCCTGACCTAGCTTCCAGAATCTCTCATGCACAGCCAGGGAACCACTTGCCTTTGCCCGTAGAGCAGAAATGCCGAGGATGAGAATGGATCTGCAGTGGAGAAGGCGATTCAGGCAGGAGGAGATGGCAGGGCTCTGCCAACACAGGGTGAAGGCATTGCACCATTTTGGGGGTGGGGGTTGTTTTTAAATTGATTCAGCAAATATTTATTGAGCACAACACATTGCATCACATATTGTGATGGAAGTATATAAAACAAGACTCATTTCTGCTGAGGGGCTCGCAGACACATTTATTGTGAACAGAATTATACTGTCACTTGTTCAATGTATTGTGGACCTCTGAGCATATAGGAACCCAGAAGGGACAGGAATGACAGCCAGGTTTGAAGAGCCTTCAAGGGGAGGTGACATTTACACTGGTGTGCTGAAGGGCAGGTAGGGTTTTTCCAGGAATAGAAAGGCCAGAGGGGAGATTAGGAAGATGAAAAAATATGTGCAAAAACCCGGAAGTAAGAAAGAGCATGGTGCATTTGGGGAATGATGAAGAAGGCAAAGGGCGATTGGAGGTGATAGCTATGTCTGTTGCCAGTGCCTTTGTTTGCTAGACTGAGGTGTCTGGGTTTAATATTAGTGTTGACCCTTGAACAAGGCGACTTTGAACTTCATGGGCCCGCTTGTGGGTGGATTTTCTTCCTTCTCTACTACCCCAGAGCCAGCAAGACCAACCTCTCCTCTTCTTCCTCCTCAGCCTACTCAGCCTGCAGAAAGCACTTACGATGATCCACTTCCACTTAATGAATAGTAAATACACTTTCTCTTTGTTATGACTTTCTTTTCTCTAGCTTACCTTATTATAGGAATACAGTATCTAATACATATAAAACACAACATCTGTGTTAATTGACTGTTTATGTTATTTGTAAGGCTTCCGATCAACAGTAGGCTATTAGTAGTGAAGTTTGGGGGAGTCAAAAGTTATACGTGCATTTTTGACTGTGCAGGGAAGTTGGTGCCCCTAAATCCCCACATTGTTCAAGGGTCGACTGTATGACCAACACCAGTCCCCCAGAAAGACAAGGTGAGATGCCTTTCGGGATGTTAGCATTACCACTCTGGAGTGGAAAGAAGCTAGAGAGGCTGTCCTCCGACAGAAAGCGCTTTGCACCGGGAAAGTTGCGAGTTGCGTGGGTTTTGTCTCCAACAGAATCCAAGCCCTCTGAGGGTGGGCAACTTAACTTCCGAAGGTTATTCTTATTCTCTGTAGCATGTAGTAGGCATGAATATTACTCTTTGGTTAATTAAAAGATGTTTAATATATGCCTCATTAAGCAGAATAATCAGTTTTTCTGAGAATGCTTGTGTGCTTTATTTTTCTCTTTTTGACAAAAACAAAAATTAGGGGGATAAAAAATAATTAAGGACAGTCTGTTAGCTCTCTCTTTATTTTTTCCCCCTTGTTGATTCTCTTTCATTTTATTTTATTTTTTGGATCTGACATATCTCACTTTTTCCCTTGACCCAGTCCTCTGATAACATCAAAGTTAGCACAGCTCACAGAACCAAGTGGGTTTGGAAGTAGCCAGTTTTTCTTCACTCAGCTCCCAAGATGGAGCCACAACGATGTGGAAATTGAGGGATTTTAAACATTTGTGACCTGTGCCCACTGCATCTTCAGTCCTGGGAGTCCTTCACAGTCATCTTAAGAGATAAAGTGGCCCATATCCATAGAGCAGACGTGCTGTTACTGAGAGCTTTCTTTGTGCTTATTTGTATTGCTGGTTTGTTTGTATCTCTGCAGAATATTCATGAGGTAGAACAGGATTTTTTTTTTCTTTCTCCTTTAAGGATACCATATCCAGGTGGGAAATAATGATCTTGATGAATTCTAGCACTTGTCAATTTGAAAACGTTCAGGGAAAACAAATGAAAGAAAAAGGACGGATTTGTTTATATGCTATCGTTCATTCATTGATTCAAAGCTGCAGACATTCCTTTCTTACTATACTTTTGAAGTTAAGGATTGGAACTGAATAATAGACAACCTTCCAACATGAAACATTATCAGCTTGAGGGATTTTATTGGGGTTTTTGATATTTCATTGTTTTCTAGTTTGCCTTTGTCTTTGATCACTTATTCTATGACAAAAATTTAGTCATGTTATTGCTCTTTTCTTTCCCCTAAGAAATTGTATTGTGTTATGGGAATTATTTTTCTCCTTGTTTCCTTTCTCTTACTAATTTTGCTGATTGCAAATAAACAAACTAAGTATTCATCGAGACCTGGATAGTTTAAATATGCCAATCAGTGGTAAGTCTGCTTTCATTTTTCCTTCAAGTGTTTTCTGTCTTTTTAAAAAATTTGTTCACAGCAAAGAATTTTAGTTGTCAATTAAAATATAATTATTAATATTAATAAATAATAATTAATAATAAATAATATTAATAAAACCCGTTAACCCCAAATGTTGAGCTAAAGTTTATCTTTGCTTGGTTGGTAAACTTTTTGCAGTGCTGCACATTAATAGCTTAGTAATATTGTCCTAGTGGTGGTGGTGGGGGCTGTATGTTAAAAATCCTAGACTCTAAACTGTTTTTAAGCATCTTCAAGTACTCCAGAACTCTCCATTTTTATAGTAGCACTTGATATGGTAATTATATATAATTCTCCTGTGTTCATTAAAATATGAGCCTAGGGCCTCTATGACAATTTGTTAGCTTCCCATAGGTTGAAAGTAATAAAATTGCTTTGCTTTAACAATCTGTAATTCAGTACTTTTACTAATTCACATGAGCTTTCTCTCCACTCTTTTCCCTGGTAGGTAATGAGAGGATTTTTTTTTTTTTTTTTTTGTTACCTCTGAGAATATGAGGGTAGTCCAGCCATATTAGGGAAAAGAAGAAATGGGTTATCTTGGAAGGGGAAGGTAATTATTTTTATTGCCTTGGTCTTAAAGGACATGTAGTTTCAAAGGCATGGTAATTCTCTCCCTCTGAGTTCTTGCAGTCTACCCCTATCCCCGTGTTTAGGAAAAATAAAAGTTTGTATCATCTCAGTAAGACAGCTTTTTAAAAAATCGAAGAAAAAAGTTTAAGAACAAATTCATGAAACAGCTAAAAGGTAGAAGCAACCCAAATGTCCATCCACAGATGAATGAATAACAAAATGTGGTATATATATACAGTGGAATACTATTCCAAAGGAAGGAAATTCTGACACATGCTGTAACATGGATGGGCCTTGAGCACACCATGCTAAGCAAAATAAGCTAGAGACAAAAGGACAAATATTGTACGATTCCAATAATATGAAATATTTACAATAAGCAAAGTCGTAGAGGCAGAAAGTGGGTTAGAGGTTGCCTGGAGGTGGGGGTGGAGGAAAGGAGAGTTAGCGTTTAATGGGCAGAGAGTTTCAGTCTTGCAAATGAAGAGTTGTGTGGATGGTAGCAAAACAATGTGAATGTACTTAACGCCACTGGATTACACACTTAAAAATGGTTAAAACGGTAAATTTTATGTTATATATATTTACCATAATCAAAATTTTAGAGAAATCTACAATGAAAGGGAAAACTTCCAATACTAGTTTTTAAAACGCACGAGTAATAATCATGTAAAACAAATTGGTCATTTGAGCTGATTTTCAATATTTATACATGCAATAGAAAGTACAACTATGTATATACCATTACCACACCATCTATAAGAAATCAAAGATGCACACAATCTTGATGGTAAGTAAAATCATTTCACTTAATGTCAGAAAAAACCCCATAGAATACGAGTCCAGTTAGATTTGCTAATTTGTGGTATTTGTGTTTCTACTATACAGACATTTTCTCATTTGGATTCCTAACATTTGGTAAATAAAATGGCTATTATTATTCTCCACTTTCTTTGAATTTGGAATTCCTGGAACACATGAAAATTGGTCCTTGTTCCAAAACAAAAACGGTTGAGCAAGATGGGTGCTCCTCAGAGTTAATGTGTGTGTGAATCCTCTGAGGATTTGTAAATGCACGTTCTGATCTAGTGGGCCGGAGCGTGGCCTGGGAATCTGCATTTCTGGCAAACTCCACCCGCGTCCCCACTTCACAGGTCTTTGGAGAAGCCTTTGGGTGGTTCTCCTTTCTCCACTGCTCATCTCTGCCAGTCGCTTACCACTAATCTGCTTTCTGGCTTCTGAGATATTGTTGCTGTTGTCATCCAGGTCTTCTTGTCCTTGTAGATTTCTGCATTCTGAAAAACCCCTTTGAGGGGTATTCCGATGGGGTAAAATGAAGGGAGAGAGGCAGTGCTCGTCGTTAATAGGGAGGTTCCAATCCCCTTTCCATTTTTTGTGGCTCTGTGCTAGTTGTTGGGGGGCAGCTGACTAGCTTAGCAGAATTATTAGCATATATCAAGATTGCCCTCCAACTTCGAGTTCATTTGGCTAAATGTTTATTTAGCACCAAGTATGCACCAAGTAGGCATTGTGCTTGTCCTCAGAGTTGATAGATGTGGTTCCTGCTGCAGGGAAAACTGAAGGGTGGAGGGCGGGGCGGGGGTGCAGACGACAGTCTTGACCAGGCGTGTTCTTGCAGACTGTCTCATATCACAGACGTGAAAGCTGCTTCCTTGGCGCCCGCCACCGCTGCGCCAGGCTGTCAGCTTCGGTCTCATCCCCCATCACCTTCCTGTGATTTCGTGTTTTCCACCCCTGTTACTAACGTGATTAAAGTGGAAAGAATCACTCCGTCTTTCCCAGTTTCCTTGTCTCTTTGAAAGGTGTGTGTAAATTGTGTCCATGTCGCTTCATCATTCCTATTTCAGACAGAATTTGTTTTTTTTTTTCATAATTCAGCTGTGTTGGGGGAAAATGGCATGCCCTTCTAGCTTGTGTGGAAGACAGAATTCTAGTATGGCCCTCAAGATCCACTCCCAGGCCCCTATTATGTACATACCCTGAATAACCCCCAGGACTGTGAATATGAGGGATTTCCTCCCATGAGTAGTTTCGTTATATGGTATAGTTGACCTTCAGGTAGGGAGATTATCCAGGTGAGCCTGCCCTAATCACATCAACCCTTTAAAAGCAGATGGTTTGTCTTGCTGCTTGAAGAAAGAGAAGGTAGAGATTCTTAGCATGATAAGGAGTCAGTGCACCTTTGCTGGCTTGAAGATGGAGCAGGCTGTAGGGGAAGGGATGTCAGCAGTCCCCAAGGAGCTGACGCCCAGCAAGGAAGCAGAAATGTCAGTTCTACAACTGCAAGGAACTGGATTCTACTAATGATGAGAATGAGCTTGGGAGGAGATTTTTCCTTCCAGAGCCTCTTGACCTGTGGTCCCCAACCCCCAGGCCACAGACTGGTGCCAGGCTGTGGCCTGTTAGGAACCGGGCCGCAGCAGGAGCTGAGCAGCCGGTGGGTGAGCGAGCGAGCGAAACCTCATCTGTGTTTACAGCCGCTCCCCGTCGTTCGCATTAACGCCGGAGCTCTGCCCTGTTCGTGGAAAAATCGTCTTCCCCGAAACTGATCCCTGGTCCCAAAAAGGTTGGGGACCGCTGCTCTACACAAGAACTTAGTCCAGCGGACATTGAGATTTCAGCCTTGTGATGCGCTGAGCAGAGTCATGACGTACTGGACTTCTGACCTAAGAAACTGTAAGCTAATATATGCCTGTTGCTTAAGCCGTGAAGTTTGTGGTGATTTTATTCAGGGATAGAAAACTAATATACATATTAGTGTGCACATGCATCCGAAGAAGAGTGTACAAGTGCAACGAAGAGTGTATAAGGCTCAACAGTGAAAGAACAAGCTTCTTCAGCCACCTTACACATAATGGAAATAAAAAAATGTCACCGATACATAGGAAGTATCAAACAGTGGAAAGGGCATAGATTTAAACAGCAGAAACTTGAGTAAGTATTGACTGTCTTACTGGGGAAGTCACTCCCCTGAATATCATCCATAATATGAAGGGGTTGACCAGATGTATCTCATCGCAGTAACCACTGGTTTTGTTTAGCAAGCAATGTATTCAGTTCATTTCGATAACTTCTTTTGATCTGGCCTAGCCCTGACCCACTAGGTATAGGATAAGGGTTGTCTGTTGCATATCTTTTTTGGGTAGCTTTTTAAAAAGCAGCTGAAAATTTTCTGAGTTTCTTTTTGGAATGAGTCCAAAATATTTCTTTCTTAGTACAGCAATAATCTGATGTTTGCACCAAGAAGCTACATCAAAATATCATATTACTTGGAAAAAGTAATGTCTAAGTTCTATTGTAGCTCTAACAAAACTAATGCCAATAGCCAGTTTTCGTATCCTTAAAATTCAGAGATTTCCTTTTAGTATGTTTAAAACATGAACCTAGAAATTGATCTTTAAAATCTATTTTTGAAATACTAGAAGCGTTTCTCTGCCTGGAACACCTGCTCATCAGAACTCTTTCTTAGTGTGTTTCTGCAGCATTTTGGGGTGAGCACATAGCCTTTCTTGTGCATCACTGTGCTTGAGGCTGGTCTGCTGAACACAGAAACGTATTTATTTCTGTCTGTGTGTCTAAGTGCTGGTGTTTTAACAGAAGTGGTTGCATGGAGCACTCTGCATTGCTGGTCTTTTTCCTATGAAATGATTCTTCTCTGAGCTTAAGGATCTTGTTCACATTGCAAAATAAAAATCTGCAGAAAATTAAGGACACTCGAGTTACAATATTTTGGGGATATAATGATATTTCGAAGGGAAAATGCTAATTATGGAGAGCTTTCTTTGCCACAACACCTGGAGTTTCTTTCCTTGCTGTTAGCTTGCTGTTGATTTTCATAAATTGGACTGTAAGAGGGGGAAAACACCCAGCAGCTCAACACCCAGGAAGATGATGGAAAGCATCTGTCCGTCATTTGAAAGGGAGAAAAGGAACATCTCACCCACCTGCCAGTATGCACAGGGCCCCTAGGAATGTCAGCCATCCTGGGTTTTGTGTGGGAAAATGAAGTTGCCTACTTGAATATTTTCCAACAGTAATTTCTGAGTTGCTCTCCTGGATATTTTAAAATACATCTTAAAAAGGCCAGAGGTGGAAATGTCTCAGTCTTGTGGTTCATGGCTCCATCACAGACATTAACAAAGACCTTCTGTCCACCCGAGGGGCATCACCCCAGCCTGCACAAATCCCCCCATTGGAGCAGACCTGTCAACTGAGTTGTCTCCACCTGCACTACTTGTAATTTTGCCCCAATCTTGCCAGTTCTCACTTGACATTTGGCTTGTGGAAATGACTGAGGTGGGGCTAGCTATTATTGTCTCTCCTGTCATTTTTAATAATACCAATCGACAGTGGGGGAGGGGAAAGGGAATCACAGCTCCCACACCAGCAGATGCCTATTGGAGGGTGTGCCAAAGCAGCGTGATGTCCTGGAAAGAGTAGTCTCGTTTCTCTTCCTTGCCCATTGTTTATTATCAGTACAAGTGACATATTTTCTGACATTCATTCAGGGACTAAAACCTCAGGCTTCTCAGAGTCTGCCACACTTTTAAGAATCTGTCTTGTTGCATGTATGCCATGACAGGCATTAACTATGACTTTCGTTCTATTCCAGCAAAACCACCCCAGAGCTCTGTGCTTGTACAAATCTGTCTTTGGATTTGGAGTTTGGCAATCGCTTTGCTCATGGTTAAGCATTATATGAATTAAGCTTCAGCCATTTTTTCAATAATTTTATTGAGCATTTATGGCTTACCCTTAATTTCCTTATTCTTCATATCTATGTTTTATGACATTGAGGGAAACACAGGTTAGCAAAGGTGGTCTGGTCTTAGAATGCTTTTGTATTTAACTCTGTAGAATTTCTGGTAATTTCCAACTTAACCATGTGATGCCTCCATTCCCTGGACAGTGGTTGGGGATCGTGGGGTTGGGCGCCATCTCCTCTTACTGCCATTTGATGTTTTCACCCGAAGCTGGTTTACAGTAGGGTATAGATTTGGGCAGAGAAATTGCTTTCTCCCCACCATATATTGACTCTGACTTTGTTGAATGCACAAGATCCTGTGTGGGAAGCAGAGACAAATAAGATATGATCCTGGCTCTCGAATTGTGTGGAAGACAAAAATGACGTGAACACAAGAGTAAAGGCTGAGGAAGGGCGTTAGATGAGAGATGTACTCAGTGTGGGAAGTAAATTAATTAAAGAGTAAATATCCAGCGTTACAAACCGAAGTGCTATAAAAATGAATACCTGGGAGACTATATCCTATTCCTCCGTCCAACTTCCTGATCTTAATCTGAAAAGGAGAAATATATGACCAGAAGGGAGCTCGGGGTAGAGAACTGCTCTCCAGACATTTCTTGTTGGGTACCTTCGCCATCTCGGTAGGAGGGTGAGCAGTGTTTTCCACACAAGCTAGAGTCTGAACTTCCTTGGCTACTGCTTAAGGTCTGAAGCCACAGACCTTATACAGACCTGATACAGCTAATAAGTAGATCAACATGTTCCTTTCTTTTTCCCCTTTAAAAAAGGAATGAATACATTTAAAATGTAGAATCCGGTTGCCAGTGGTGGCTTCGGGAGTGTCTTTGAGGCCAAGGCTGCTGTGTCAATGAAGTGTCATTATGTCTATGTCAGTTTCAACCCTCTGCCTTCAGAAAGGCCCGTCCTTCGGCCCATGTTGCGTATGGCCTCCTCTGCCTGGTAGGAGCACCCAGGTGTCTGCTGGTGCCCATCCATGGCCACACATGGCGGCTCCCTCTGATATGTTCAGAGGAGTCTGAGACCTTCTGCTGCTATAATGAAATACCTCAGACTGGGTAATTTAAAAACAACAAAATTTACTTCTTGCTGTTCTAGAGGCAGGAGAGTCCAAGATCAAGACCTCAGCAGATTCAGTATCTGGGGAAAGCTCTCTCTCTGCTTCCAAAATGGCACCTTGTTGCTGTGTCCTCGCGTGGCGGGAGGCAGAAGGGGAACTTGTGGCTGTGTCCTCACATGGTGGAAGAGATGGAAGGAGGAGGCAGCTTTCTGAAGCCTCTTTTATAAGGGTATTAATCCTGTCCGTGAGGTGGAGCCCTCATGGCCTAGTCACCCAGGAAGAGCCCCACCTATTAATACCATCACCTTGAAGTTCCAAAATAGGAATTTTGGAGGGACACATGCATTCTCATAGCACTGTCTCATTTTGCTTCAGGTCTCTCTTTGCTTCCGGCCAAGGCATTTCAGTTTTTTCCGTTTTTCTTCAGACATGCGTAGTCTTATTGGGCACAGTGCACTAGTGTTCTCCCTTTTCCAGCGATGCCTTGTTTTGTGTTTGAGCAGCTTGGGTCCCATTTTGCTCCTTCCTCCCCACCTCCCGCGCTTCACCGGGCAGGCAGCAGGAAAGGTTGGTGCTTTCATGTGGATCATCAGGTTCACGGATCTTGGAGTCAAGGCCTGGTTTAACTCACTTCCCTTCCTTCCTCTTGATTTCCTTGTGCTCTTGCACCAAAGGGTAAGAGCTCAAACTGTAAAAAGCACGAGGTCTGTTGGACGGTGGGGGCGAATTTCCACTAGAGCAGAAGTCAGAAGACTGGCCTCAAGGGCCCCCTCTGCTATTTTCTAGTGAAGGACCTCTGACAAGTGAGTTAACCTTTTCTGAGCTTCAATTTCTTCATTTTTAAAATAGACATAGTATCTATCTTATCTATTGGGCCACTGGGAATAGCAAATGAGATAAGGTAAAGGTAAGAACTTTGCAAGCTGTGAAAGGAGCGAGTAACCTGTCCAAGGCAATATGCTGAGTGTCACAGAAGAAAAGTGAAAACAGTGTAGGATTTAAAGTGGGAAGATCTGGGTTTTGAGTCCCAAACATGGCACTTCTTAGCTGTGTGACTTTTGGTAAATCACTTAAACTCTTAGACGTTTATTTTCATCCTTTTAAAAATAGGGGTAATAATACAAGGCAAAATGTGATGATATCTTGTTATGTATCAGAAATTACCATGTGAAGTACAAATGTTAGCTGTTTCATTATTTTCCTCCAAAATTGTTTAGTGTAGTGATTCAAGAATAATTTTTGGGTATATCTAAAGATAGCATGCAAAGCTTTTGTCCAAAAGTACTTTGTTTCAGATAGGTTTAAAAATACTAAAAAGTTCTAAAACGAGTTGAGGTAACTCATTATTTTAAAACTATTTCAAGTTAAAAGTTGGAAATCCTGGGAAAGGAGGGAATATTTTTTGTGATCCAGGTTACAGCCCATAAGAAGTAAAGGGCCTATTTTGGAATCCAGACATTAATGGAAGGACATCTGCCAAGTTTCTCCCACATAAATAATAGTTCACTTAATTAATTAAGTACTTTATTTTTTTTTTAGGATCTTGAGATAAAGGAAAAGTTTTCTATTTCATCCCTTCTCATATTCAGCAAATCTAATTGAATACCTGTGATAAAACTTTTAAACCCTTTGGTATCTTAATGAATGTTTGCATCTTTAAAAGGGAGCTAAAAATGCTTGTCTTACTAGGTGGGATAATTGTAAAGGCAAGGTGAAATAATTTAAGGATAGATTTTTGAAACTTGAAAACTAGCAAATATATTCTTGCCATCTCTTCAGTATATTTTGGACCAAACATAAAGCTTTTATCCAAAAGTACTTTGTTTCAGATCGGCTTAAAAATATTAAAAAACCTAAAATGAATTGTGATAGCTCATTATTTTAAAAGTATTTCAAGTTAAAAGTTTGTTTCATTAAGGTAAGATTTCACAGTTCAAAAGAATATGAAATATAGTTAAAATAATATTTCTAAATAACAGAAACATAAGTTTTAATACTGAATTTTATTTATTGAATAACCTAGTAGCAAAAGTTAATAAAGTCTCAATCAGAAACATAAAGAAATCAACAGAACTGCAATTTTAGGGAGTAGTCAAGTAAACACATGTCAGAGTCTGACAAGTCAAATGGACAGATACCAAATAAGGATGCTAAGGATTTGATTAAGGTAATTAACAAGTAGAATTAAGGGATATATTGTATCTTGTTCATCACTGAGAATGAAACTTTTCATATACACAAGACATATTTCCAAGAGTTCATCATATCATTATTTCTACTATTTTAAGATGCCTGTATAAATTGGTGATTCCATACCATTAAGTTCATAATATTAATAGTTGAATTAGACTCTTCTGCTGTCTTAGAATAGGTGCTTAGGGCTCCAGCTAAATCATGAGGCTTTGAAAACTTCAGTCTGATGTGAGCCATGACCATTTCGGGCCAGCTACCTCCCCAAAGAAAGCAAAACTGGCTCTTCTGCCACTAGTTACCAGCCCCTATGCCCACCTCCCTGTCCTGTTCTAGTCTGCATAGAACTCTGGGGAAGGGCGGGAGAGGAGAAAGTTTTTTCAGCTTTGCAGGGGAAGTGAAAGGAAAATTTCAGGAGACTCATTCATGAGGACTGGGCGTGCTTGCAAGGCGTTGGACTTCCTGGTTGAATGCCTGCGCAGACAGACTTGCCACCTGTCCTTGTGCCTCTCTGGGTTGGGGAGGAGAGAACGGAGAGGGATGGCAGAAGAAGGGCTGCCAGTGCAGCAGCTCACCTCTCCCCTGTTTAGCTTGGCAAGGATATGGAAGGTCTCCAGGGGTGATGCGGACACAGGGAATGGTAACTGGTCCTTAGTCATCTTGCTAGTACCACCCCGCCCCCTACGAGGCTGGCTCTGGTAATAGGAGCCAAGGGGTGGGTGGAAGGGACTGAGCCGGCGCTGGGGGCAGGGAGCTGTGCAGTGAGGGGGTCCCACAGGACCCTGGGAAGAACTCACACACCAGCCAGCGTCATCCAGAGAATGGATTGTGGCCACTCATGTAGGGAGACATTGGCCTTTCTCTCCCTACCAGTCCCTCATGGGAAGAGTGTGGACTGGGCCCAGGGGAAAGAGGAGGGAGAAAGTGAAAGAGTAGAACCCAGCCCTTCCTGTTTAGATCCAGGGAAGAGGGTTGCCTGGCCAGGGCAGGGGCTTGGATAAAACCAAAATTGAATTTGAGAATAAAAATTTAAATTGACCAAGAGTATAATCACCAAAAGTGACCCCCAAATTATGGGATCTGCCCAAGATGTCATTAAAGATGGGGAAAAGCATTTAAAAACAGCAATTTGGTAGTTCCGATGTGAGTAAAGTAAAACCATTTCATGTTAATTGCCTGCTGAGACGGTAACACTCAATAAACCTGGTCTTACAGACTCTCCTTTGTATGTCATTATGATATCAAATATTCATCCTCTGCCCAAATTCATGCCAGAAATGTAGGTATTAAGTGATTAGCCTCTAGGAGTTTTATTGTTATTAGGCTTGTAGCCTCTCTTCACATCGTGTACGTGAAACCGAAAAGATCCAAGGTACTAGACGTTTGCTTATGTGAATTATTTGTGATAATTGCATGGCTTCTTCATACATGAATGGAAATGTTTTTATTTTAAGAATTGGGTTTCCATTGCCAATAGTGTGCAGGGCAGCTCCCTGAGACACATAAAAGATACATAATAGACAAAATAATGCAGAGAGATGTACATAACTGCTGACTCGAAGGAGCCTCTATCCCCCTTACTTGCTTAAGGAAGTCTGGAAGCATATATGATACCATGTCAAGACAGCTTAACAAAAAGCTACTTTACAAAAGGAGAAATGGATACAAAATATCTTTCCTAATGTTTTCCGTACAGTCAGTGAATGAACTGAGAAGTGGATCCGGGGGTTCATGTATCCGCACCATAGGTTTTATCATTTATATAATCCTTTTTGCTGTTACCGTCAAGATTTTAAAGGGGGGTTATGATTTGACTGAAAGAGAGTAGGCAATTCAGGGCTACCACACAAAGTTGTTAAATCTCAGAGGCTTGAGATTTCTTAGCTCCTTTTAAGTTTTTGGAAGCAGAGCACTCCCAGGGAATGCTATTAGGAATTGGCTCCGTAGAGAAAATGTAGCTTTTGGGCAGTTAGATTTTGAAGCTGAGAGAGGATAATAGGTTGGTGAACAAGAAGGGGAAAGTTGCCTCAGGTTTAGAAAATAAAGGAGTGAGGAGGTAACAGTCTTGCGAAGGCTCTTACTGTAATAGTTCTTCGCAGGACCAAGTGGTTCTCCAGATCGAGCTCAATTTCCCGTTGAGTACATTTTCTGAGTTGTGGTAAAGCCCAGGGACCCTCTTACAGAGAGTCCATGTCTTTGTGCCTCGATTGCTGGGGCTGTGCCATCCTCTTGGCCAGCTGCCCATTTGCTTTGGGTCTGAAAAGAATAGTTCAATTTGAATTGAGTGGTATAGATTTAGGAGTTGGAAAAAATAGTATCTGCAGCGACTCTTTTTCTTTCTCTACCTCCCACTACGAGAGGTCTTACACCCAGGAGATGACTCAGCATTCAAATTACACACAGAAGCAAACACATCAGCTAGAGGATAGAAGAGGAGGAACGAATAACCGTCTCATCTGTGCTTCATCCCGAGGAGGAAGTTCAAATCTGGGGATAGGCAGAATGAGGGAAAGAGAGAGTGAGAAAGAGTGGAAGTAGGGCTGTAAGTTGTGAGGGAGGGCATTGCAGAACAGGGGCACCCACTCAGGAGATGAAAGGACTCCGTGGAAGAACTGCAACACCTAAGTAGGCCGCACCTCGGGCTCTGTGCAGACTAATGTTTTTGTTGCTTAACAGCTATTGAGTCACCTTGTTAAATGCCATCCCTAATATAGAGATGGACTTATTCCTTGCCCCAAAGCTACTGGGAGCCTAGTTAGGAAGACACATAACACACACAGGTACCAACACCACAAAAGAATGGTGTTGCAGTCATGCTATTAAGTGGCTTGCCACGTGCAATGAAGTTATCTTACTGGGAGTCCTCTGCCGGAGGGTTCAATCTGATGATAAACTTAAAATCTAATGCAACCACATGGCATCAGTAGCAACATTTTTGGGTAGCGCACCTTGTACTGCATGTGAAGAAGAGACTTCATTCTTGGCAGAAGAGGAAGGAGCTAATGGCTCTCACCTGCTTGTGCTTTACTGGGAAGTGTTTTTTCATTTATTTTACCTTTTTGTCTTAGATGATATTTTATCCTACTGGTGGGACCGTAGGATAGCGCTGATGACATTGGTGCCTTGCTAATACCACTGCCTTAAGTCTTCTTAGACGCCCATGAATGTGCTGGTTCAAAAGTCCTGGGGGCTCCTTTATAGAGGGGGACATATAAATGGTCTTGAATTTCAGTTTCCACGTCAGTTAGAATTCTGTGCTAGAACAGAGCATCTGCTCTTTATTTTACAGACAAGGAACTCTGGGCCCAGAGAGGGAGCGATTTGCCCTTTCCCTTGAGATGAGCCGGCAGAGTCAGTATGAAAAATCTAGGTCTTCTGATTCAGCCCAGTGCCTTTGCCTGTATGTCACACTGTTTCCCTCATTATCTGGAGATTTGCTGGAGCCACAGGACTATGTAATGGCTGTGCATATGTGGATTTTAGTGCTACAGCTGAATTAACTCGTGTCAGTCTGAGTTCTGAGCCCGTTCCCACAGCACATGGTAAATCATCACTGCTTGTGGTCTCAGAGTTGGGTGCCTGGAGGATATTATAATCACCCGGGATAGTTTTTTCTGTTGCTGCCTGGTGCACACTTCTCCTCTGCCTCGACTTGTCTGAAGTCTTTCCCTCTTTGAGGCGGGGACCGAAGGGGCGGGGCCTGGCGGTGCACAGGTAAAGGCTCGCAGCCCCAAGCTGCGCCTAATTTGAGCCCATCGAGCGGTATTAATTTTGACTCAGTATATGTTCGAACATCCAGGGCATAGTTTTAAGGTGGATTTAGTTCCGTTTTCAGAACACTGGTTTGAGGTGCTCTGAGACTGAGCAGGAGGACTCCCTTGTGTTCCCTCCACGCTAGAACTTCTCTTCTGAATTGGCTTTGACCTCTCTTACCGTGTTGGCTGACAGGTTTTGTGCAATGGATTCTATCAATAAGGAACTGAATTTAAATTCTGCAGTTATATAAAAGGTTCTCACTTAAGGAGACTTTCACTGTTTTCAGGATATTCTTATTCTAGTACACAATGCAAAATATATCAATATAATTAACTGGATTTAGCTGTCCAAAGTGCTGTTATGGAAGATTATTTCTCGTTGTGTGATGAACACTGGGTTCTAGCACTTGAGTTATGTTAGCCTCATTTACAGCCCTGCCTCATTTTTAGAGAAGAAATCTTCTGTTTCCTAGAAGCATTTTCTAACTCCTCAAGGGGCCAACCGAAGTTTACTTTCATTGCTCTTTTGTGTGTGTGTGCCTGGGTTCCCAGAGCCTTTTGCATGGGAACAAGACACTCAGTTGGGCTAGCGGTGGCATCGTCGCAGCCTAGAGTGTTGGTGCTGCGGGGTTTTCTGTGCTTGCCATAGTCTCTGCGGTTCCTCATTTCCTACTCCGCTCCCTCTGTGCCAGGTACCATTGCTCATTTGGCTTTGTTGCCTGTCAGAGGTGTGGGCAGATGGGAATTGCAACACCTTTGCCTGTTTCTTCCCTCTTTCCCAGGAGGGCTGGTAATAAAGAGGAGAATGGGGGGGCGGCTGAGTACCAGTTAATTTAGCTGCATGTTAAGGTGCACCGGAAGGGGAAACAGCAGCCGGCTTCCCTTCTGTCCACACAGAGCCCCCTTTCCTCCTCTTTACTGCCCCAGGCCCTTTGTTCTTTCTCACGTCGGTTCTGTACCGTATAGTATTTCTTACTCCAGATATAAATGGAGTTTAAAAAAAGGTTTCTTTAGGCTAGTCTGGAAACCTAATTGCTATTTATGATATTGTTTCTATGAGAAGCTGTATTCTGAGTTGCAAATAAATTACAAACATTACTTTGGAATATCAACCGTCTAACCATCTGCAAGTTTAGGTAAGTAAATGTGTCCTTTGTTTCTGTATCTTTTTAAGTTTGCACTTCATTTCAGAATCTAGAGTTGTGACATATAGTTTTGAAGATATCAGAAGGGCACAAAGCATATTCTTTTCAGGCAAT
Source organism: Avahi laniger (assembly GCA_963575035.1). NCBI lineage: Eukaryota > Metazoa > Chordata > Mammalia > Primates > Indriidae > Avahi > Avahi laniger. The sequence continues at coordinate 16,192 of CAUYSK010030120.1, forward strand.
TAAATCTCATCTGCCACCTCCCCACGCTTCTAAGATCTCTAGAGTTTCCTTTTAGTGAGTGTCTCTTAGAGGATCATGTTTTGGTCTTTGGATAATTCTGCTTTCAGAATACAGCATATGGCTGGAGACTTGCTTTTAAAGTACTATGCAGAGTTTTCTCTTTTTAGAATGCTTTTTTTCCTCTTTTTTTTCTTGGCTGACTTCACTAATACTGTAAACCCAAGAAGAGCCCCATGGTTGCAGATCTGGTATCGATTATCATTAATTCTTCCTTTTATGACTTTGCCACTTAAATACACATTTAGAAACAAACCAAATAAACATTAAATGGCATAACTGGATTTTTGACTTGGGTGGTCCAGTTAGTTTCAACATGTGCTTAGCTTTGAAAGGTGGTTATAAAAACACTCCACTTAACCATCCCATTAAATGATTGGAATACATTTAAAAATTTTTTAAAAATGTATTTATTAGTTTAGATATTTTAAAAAAAAAAGAGCCTGGGCTTATTTGTAACCTATTGCTATACAAATTAGCTGAGAAGGTAAAGTAAATTTAGCACAAATAGGTGCTTAGTTTCTGTATTTCAGTTTGGCTGGCAAACCCCATGGTTTGGTCTCCAGCTGTGTGACTTTGGGCCAGTCACTTAACTCTCCAAGCTTTGGTTTTTGCATTTGCAACCGGGAAGATTTCCTAGTGACTTCCCAAATCCTCTTTCACTTTTGAAATGTTAAGACTCTGCTGCAGTTCTGTGAATTTAAAAGTTGGTATTTCAAAGAATCAGAAAGTATACTATTTACTCAGCCGTTGAAATGGGGAGCTGGCAAGTATTAGAATGATCGAAAAAAGATTTAGAAAAGACACACAATCCTGAGCCTTCTTTAAAAAGTCCATCTTTCTTTGTCGCCCTGTTTATCGAACTGTACCTATATTTGGGGAAATAGATGAGGCGCCTGGAAAAATATTTTTCTTCAAAAATATTTATAGGCAGAGACAGTGCCTCAGCACCTTACATATGTAGTCATGCAATGTGCAGTGATACTGTGTTCAAAGCCAGCTACGTGGTTCAGCCACATTAGCATCATTTTGGATTTGGTCCAGTGGTGTCTTGGTTTCTGGATTGTGCATCAGAAGTCGGAGCGTCTAGATTGACTTTTTTACTCCTACAGGTTAGCATTTTGCATATGACTCCCCAGTACAGAGACAAGTTCTTTTCCATTTTGCTTTTATTTCTCTTTGATGTCTTTTCATGATCATCTTTGTTCTCCTTCTCTGTGATCCATTCTGTCTTGTGATTCACCTCCCCACAGTACAGTGAGAGTTTCTTTGGGGTGATTACTTGTTCAGGTTACATCCATTGAGTGTTCCTAACTGGTTTCCTTGCCTAAAAATTAGGGAGTAGATGGTGACCTCATAAAGCCATTGTAGAGGGGGCTGATACACAGAACAAAAATATATTAAATGTTAAAGGAAATTGGCACTTTAAAATTGGCGCATTGACTGTTATTTAGGTCTGATTCCTGCAAGCAGAGCCTGGGGCAAGCCATTTCCATTTGTCACAGAGGCAGCCCTTGAGCAGATGCTAACGGCGCATGAAGAAAGAGTGGCCACAGTGTTTCATGTAGATCCCTTTGATCACTCTTAACTGGTTTTTAATATTATATCAATATTTTATCAGAAACCAAAATATTTCTCAGTACTCTAACTCTGAGAATCATCCTTCCTGCTTCTAACCTGCAATGGAAGGTTGGCTGCTTTGTCAGTCTCTTGGGTTAGCAACTCTTCCTTAAAAAAATGCATAGCAGTAAGGACTTAGGAGCTTTTCTTTCCATTTATCCCAGGAAGCTGAGAGAGGACAGAAATTTTATCTTTTTAGTGTCTCAGGACCTATACAGTGCCTGTCTTTTTAGTGGGGCTTCCTGTTGGATTGGATTTCTGAGGCTTCTGTAGGAATCTTCCTTTGGAATCTTTATAAACCAAACAGAATCTAATCGGTGAGGGAAGCCAAAGAATAAAATAAACCTCGTCCCTCTGCCTTTCTGTTGCTATATATATACACATATATATATATATAGGATCTTCAGAAATGAGGGTTGTTTTTCCCTTACACCAAATGTAATCATATATTTTTTTTAACTCTGTAAATGCGAAGTTAGCATTAAACTATGTGCTTTATTATTCATTCTTAGTAACAGAGAATTGATAAGAGAATTAAAAACACATAAACCCCACCTTTCAGTAATAGACTGGTGAAGTATGATCAAATACTTAGGAAAAAAAAAGCAAAATCCAAGATATTGTAGGGGCTTTTTTAGGATAATGAGTTGCTTTAAATGGTAGGGACTTCTGTCTACCCATATTTATTCTGATTTTCTCCTTGGGGATGACTGACCTGTTTAAGAAACATGGGTTTGTCACCATCTCCACTTAGAACTTGATAGTTTCAGTCTTTTTCTATTAGTTCTATAGTTATATTTTTGCCTTCATTCTTGCTTGGACTTGATATTTTTAGGCTTCTCAAGGATTTATCATTCTACTCTCCAGACATCTTGTCTTCTGATCACTCTACTAGCTGCTTCTGTGCTGGAAGTGATGTTAGAGGCACAGGTCTGTGTAATTATTTCTATGCCGTGGGTACCTGTGGTGCTTAAAGGCAAAGCCTGTGTTTGTCAGTTGGTGGTTTAGACAAGTTACAGGTAAAACACTAGAACAGCCTCTGTCTAGATTCTTATCTCTCTCTCTAGCAGAAGCAGATGGAGAGATACGAAATTGAGTGCTGGACAGTCTTTGTTTAAAAAAAAAGATGCCAGTGTCTAGAACAACAAAGATTCCGAAACAAAATAGAAGCTTGAGGGCGGAAAAGGCATCATAAAGCTTTACGTTAAAAGCCTGATGTGTGAACTTAGGCCTAGTAAAATGTTATCATTTCTGAAAGACCAAAACAAGCCATCCTGGAATGTGAAAGTGTGCTTTTATAAGTTAAATGGAATGCAGTCTTCTTCAATGTACCTGACGTCCCAGGATGGGTGAGTAAAGGCACAGTTGATGTGAAACATGATCTCATTATAAACGTTCCCATTTGTTTTACACATTCGGTTTGTTTTGTGGTACCCAGACATGAAATCTAAAGATTGAGAAAATGTCTGCTGTGAGGATGGCAATGTTTCTTTGATGTAGAATAGTGGCAGGGCATCTAAGTGGTTGCCAGATTTATTTTTAGACAACACAGAGCCGCCCTTGCAAGGAGAGGAGTTGGGAAGAATAGACGTGTTAGGAGCCAGGTCATCCTGCAGTTATCTATAGTTGCCTAAAGCTTGGAAAAACTGGAAGAAGTTACTCAATATGAACTCATGCAAACCTGCTTCTCTGATTATGCCAAAGTGGCCCTGTCGGATCTTTGAGCCTCACAGCTCACTTCTTAACAAGCCGATAGTTTTTATAAGGAAGGTGATCTGGGTTAGAAGAATTATTAATTATATTTGAGTTCACAAATTTCTCTTTACTACCAGCTCTTTAGCCCAATTTAAACTCAGTTAAGGTTTTATTAAGTGTAGAAACTGATATCTAAGCAAGAGTAAGAAGATGAACTCACTTATCTCGAAATTTCTTTAAACCTTTAATTATTGTAAACAAAAGATCTAGTTTCTTGGGAGCTTACAGTAATGTCTTCGTTTTGTGGCTGTTAGTTCTTTTGACTCTATCAGATTGAGTCATAGTTTGACTTGAAGATCTAGAATAACATATCATCTACAAAGAAGTGATTATAGTAATTGGTCTTGACACCCCCCCAAAATTGTATTTACAGAATTATCTAAAAGGGTTTTTAATTTAATTACTGCAAGAAGCCTGAAACAAGTCTGTGCTGAGTGGTGGTACCTTGAAGACAGGATGAACATGATTCTGCCCTCATGGGGCCCTAGGACTTGTCTGGCCTCCTGCTTGGCTGGATACTAGACTCCAGAGGCTCCCCGTTCCTCAGTAAAAGAAACTATAGACGTTTGAGGGAATATCAGACTCTTGGCACACAGTGGACATTCAGTAAGCACTTGATAGGCAGTTGACGGTGGGTGGCCGCATTCATGGATGAATTCTGAAGTAGGTGGGCAGTGATGCCCGGTTTTTATTTGCTGGTCCCAGTGACTGTCCAGGTTCACACGATATGATCCTGGTAGCATTGCTCTCGGCAGTCACCTTTCTTGTGCAGACTCAGCGAAGAGGACTTTGCAGTTGAGTTTGAATCCTGAGCCATGTTGTCCATCCCGACGTCTCTAGGTTGAAGGCTTTTGTTGTCTGAGGAAAGTTGTCCTCTTGGCCTCGTTACCGAATCTTGGCAAAGGATCAGTGGGCAAGCCTCGTGCTCCGAGGATCTCATGTGACATAACTGGTATCAGGACACTGATTACATGCAAGCAGTTCCCACACTAAGAGCTTTCAAAATGAGATTTTTTTTCTTTGAAATTTAAAAGAAAGTGGAATAAAACTGTGCTCCCTTTCCAACACAGATCGATTAGCAGGCGTGGAGGGAATGCCGGCCTTTGAAATCTATAGGCATCCTGTTGCAGACCTGACCTTGCTGACCCCAGTAGATTAGTAATGGTCTACGCAGCCTGCTCTGTCAGCAAGTCTGGCAGGGCGTGCACAGATGGTGCCAGTTGGAGAAAATCACTGCCGAGCAGTGCACTAAAGCCTCTGCCTTGGCCATTCAGCCTCGGAGGAGGAGCCGAGACTGAAACTGGGTTGTTTACAGACGTGTTCCTGCTAAATGCTGTGGAAGAGACCTCAGAGGATGCCAGCCTGGGTTTAGGGTGCATTTGCTGATTCTTAGCAAAGTAATGCTTTCTTGTGATACCTTAGGCCTTTCCGAGCTGTTGGGCATCTGGGGTTTTCACATGGTCTGTGGCCTTGGGGTTGCTCTGAAAGGGAATTTGAAACTAAACCTGATCTCATTCCAAAGAGTCAAGCATAATGCAATACTTGTTTTCCTAGAGTCAATCAGCCTAAGGAAAATGCGAGTAGGCTGGAATGGGGGGAGGAGGAGTCTTTAGAGTTTGAGTAATCAACTTAACCCAAGGATGAGAAGAATTTTATGATAGAAAGCAGCACACACAACGTCTGTCTTTCCAGCTGCCATCAGCTTCTGAGTCGCTGAGTGATACCCTGAGAGTTTATAGTCAACATTCCTTGTGTGGGGTCAGTCCTGGAAATGGTGACTCTGCTCCCCAAAGATGGGAAAGAAAAAGGACCTTATTAACTTTTAGCCATTTATTGAAATAGTCTCTCAACCAGGTTGAACTGAGCTGAAACTCTAAGCCTGCTCTTCCCAAAAAGACATTTTATTCATTGAAAATTCTGCTTGGCGTTTCATTGAAAGTCCAAAGTTAAGGAAAGGCATCCTTCTAAAATGCCTCCATCTGAGCTACCTTTTAGCAGGTTGAGAACAGGCTGGAAAAATTACGTTGAAGGGGAGATGTATGGGTTTCTGTAATTGCAGAAGGGCACTGGGATCAATTGGTGGCCTTTCATCATTTCTAACTTATTTGGTATTCTTCCTGCACAGCTGTGTCTTTTAAATCTCCATCCAGGTTAGTTCTGGCCTTGCGACTTGTTACTGTTTAACTGAACTTGTTCGATTCCTTTTGGGTTGTTTTATGAAATGTGTTGTTTCATTCTGGAAGAATTTGCCTTGCAGATGCCGCTATTGTGAAATGTGAGCTTCTCTTTCAGGCCCTAACTTCAGAAGGCTTTTACAGCGGTTTCATAAAGTGAATAATTCCCTCCCCCCCCGCCTCCCCCAAAGATATAGAGAAACAGATCCTGCTTGATGCTCTCTAGCGCTTTTGAAATTGGGCCGTGGGGGCCCGGGGCCTGGAGGGAGAGCTGCGAGAACGACCGGGGCATTTGCCGACCTCGCATGGTGGGTGCAGGCTGACGTGCGGCGTGGCCTGCCGGGGTCTGGAAGAGAGAGCTGCTCAGAAGGCATGCTTCGGTCCGACAGACATGTGTCTCCTCCTGGTTAGTAGAGCGTGGCTCAGGCAGGATAGCTTCATTGACTGGACATGTGGCTGAAGAAGGGAGAGAAGTCGAGGATGGCGCCAGGGGCGAGGGAGGAGAGGCCGGTGGGTGATGATGTGCACTGGCAAGGGGAAGATGAGGAGTTCACTTTCAAGCAGTTTGTTCTGGAAATGTCCATTAGGTCCTTGCATAGCTGGGTTGGGTTTGAGCAGAGAGATCTGAGGTAGAGAGAGTAGTTTGGGAGTTGTCGACACACAGCTGGTGATGTAGCCACAGGGGTTAAATAAGACTCACATGGAGAACAGAGGGAAGTGGGAGCCACTGCAACTCAGTGCAGAACTGAAAGCTCACCGTGGGTTCCCTCCCACTCTGATGTTTGAACGATGGCACGGATTTGCCTAGGGAAGACGAATAACAAAAATTACTTCAGTGATTTGTTGTGTCAGGATCGCGCTTGTTCTGGCTCTGATAGGAAAATTCACAATGGTCTTTAGAAAGGTAGAAATAAATTCTTGAAAATAACCCTGAAGTAGCATTCTGGAGTGCCCTGGTCCGTTTCACAGATGCTCTGCCATTTGAAGTATCTGCCAAAACAAACTGGAAGATAGATAGCCGAGCGTTTGCAGTCCGTGAAGGAAGCATCTGCTAGTTTATTCAGGAGCGGCAGCAGGAAGAGCGGAGGGAGAAGAGTGTCACCGTGGCCAAGAATAAAACCTGGTCAAGAGGCCACATCAACCCAGCTTGGCAGACAGGCCTGGTGGCTTTGGTAATTACACTGGTGCCTGCTGTATGTGTGCCTTTTCCACTGAGTTTAAAAAAGGCTTTCCTCTAACTACCGGGTCTCCCAGCAGTTGGGCCACTTTTGCCCCTGGTGGTTTTTCCTGTGGAATCTTTGCTGTGTCTGTGCTCAGCGCTGTGTTTGCTGACTCCACTGTGAGACTCCTGGCCTGGCTGCTTCGCGTGGCTGCTGCCCGTCTCCTCCCCCGGCCTGAGCTCACAGAAGGTTTGCGAGGACATGCCCTTCTGGGGGAGCCCGGCAGAAACCGCACGGCTGCACCAGCACACGTGGACTGGACCAGAGGCTTGTCTTTCTTTTTCTGTTCTTTTCCCTCTCCCCCCAACCCCACACTGTTCCTCTGCTGGTGCTTGTGGCATAAATGATATGTAACTGACTCAGATCCATAGAAATGTCATGGCAGGGCTTACGACTGGTGGTGAGGGCCCGTTAACGCTGGAACTTCCTTTGGATTAGTAATTTCATTATGAATAGAGCTCCCCTTTGACACCCGCATTCGCCACCGATTCTGTTTTAAGTGTGCTAACTCTGATAATGACATAGGAAGAAAATATACCCTAAAACTTTAGGGAAATGAATCCCAGAAAAGAATTCCATGCTTTTTCCTGTGGGTACCTCCACTGTATATAATCCCGGAATACGTATCCAAGAGCCTCTTCCATTGCATCCACATCTGGGGTGTTGTTTGTGCTGCTCTCTGGGAGAAGGTAGCTGTAAGTCGTTAGTGCGTTTTGGCCTGCCGTTACTGGTATTGTCTGTTAGGAACGGGGCATGGAGTGCACCGAGACCAGGATATCCCAAATATTCGCAGTTGGAGACACTTCCGGCATTTGTTGAAGTTTTTGTTGTTGTTTAAAAACTCCATTCTGGTGTTCTTAAGTTTGTTCTGTATTTTTGCCCCAGTCAGTGGTTTTTTTATTTTCTTTAAAAAATTTTCTTCCACAGTCTCCTTTATGTAAATATTAGGCAATGATAAACAGTTAAGTTTGTTTTTATTTTCCCCCTATCATGTACTAGGTACTGTGCTGCCTTCTGGAACGCAAAGATGAGTAAGAAATGGTCTCTGCCTTCAAGGAACTTGGAGCCTAGCGGTGGTGGGGGGTGTGGGGTGGGGTTCAGACATGAATAGGTTCTTCTAGTACAGTGTGGTGGGGGTGGAGGATAACTAAGCAGTTCTTGGTAGAAGGTGGAATCAGGCTCTGCTTTTGGTAAAATACTCGGGCTGGCTCTTAAAGAATGATGTGGAATTAGCCTCATCTAGGAAGAGGGCCAGTTTCCTAGTCAGAGCAGTGATCTGAATTTTAAACACTGTGGGGTAGGGCGATAACTATAATTGTTTAGTGTTGATGGGTCATAAGAGGGGAGGGGTGGAGTGGTGGAAGAAAAGGCTACAGAACAAAGCCAAGGCCATGAGTTGGGATCATGTGTGTAGTTGGCTATGTGTGTCTGTTAGTAGATTCCTCTTCCAACAGTGTGGAGGAGGGATGGAATTGGGGAAGGAGCTATTGGCATAACTTTTGGTAGGGAATCTGGTTGGCTGGTTATTGCCAAACAGAGTGAAGGCCTGAACTGAGGTGGGGGCAGGCATTGTGGATAGGCAGGAAGGGATGGGTGTGAAGGGTATGTGCAGGCGGAAGTGGCAGCCTTTGTGATGGCTGTGATGTTGTAGTTACGGTCTGGTGTGTAGCAGGTGGTCGCAGGTGAAGAGTGGGGCTCTTGTCTTCCCAGCTGAAGTGATTGGGTCGATGCCATCGGCTAGGATTGGAAACTGAGGAGGAAGAAGTTAGGAGGTGGGGGTGCCAATTGTGAGTTTGTATATTAACACATTACTTAAACATTTCTTTGAATTTTATTTATTTATTTATTTATTTTTTTGAGACAGAGTCTCAGTCTGTTGCCTGGAGTAGAGTGAGTGCCATGGCGTCATCCTAGCTCACAGCAACCTCAAACTCCTGGCTCAAGCAATCCTACTGCCTCAGCCTCCCGAGTAGCTGGGACTACAGATATGTGCCACCATGCCGGGCTTATTTTTTCTATATAGATTTTTAGTTGTCCAAATAATTTCTTTGTATTTTTAGTAGAGACGGGGTCTCGCTCTTGCTCAGGCTGACCTTGAGCGATCCACCTGCCTCAGTCTCCCAGAGTGCTAGGATTATAAGCGTGAGCCACAGTGCCCGGCCTTTTCTTTGAATTTTAAACTGCACCTAGGGTCATGTTTTACTTTTCCCTTACAGAATTTGAAGCCTGGCAGTGACGATTTTGAAGACTCAAGACTACAGGAATTACTGTGAGTGTGGGTAGTGCCTTTATGTCCACAGATGTGAATTTTGGGGGATTAGAGCTGCAATTTCCATTGTCATGCAGTGGACCACCCTGGAGAGGTGCATAGTCAGCTGTGAGCCATCAGATGGCAACTTTTCTGGCAGCTGGAAGAATAAGGGTCTTGGTCCTGAATGGGCATTTGGGTGGTGGACAACAGCAGCCACTGCCTGCGACCTGTCAGACTGTGTAGTCCAGCTATTCACTCCCACTGCTTCTGGGATCTCATTCCTACTATTTCGCCCTTTGCTCACTTTGCCGCACCTGCACTGTCTTTCTTGTAAATATTGCATGAACATGTCCAGGCAAACATGCTTCTGTTTCAGGGCTTCTGCACTTGCTATTGACTGGCCCCTGCCTCCCTTGCATTCTGTTCAAATGCCACCTTTTATAGAGGCCTCCCCAATGGATTTCATATAGCACACCCTGCCTTCAAACTCTCTCTATGCCTTTCTTCTTCTTTTCTTCATGAAACGTATCCCTGTGACATTACATACACATCCGGCTGGTTTTTTGCCTGTGCCCCTTGCAGGAACGTGGGCTCTGAGAATGCAGGGGCAGCGCACATTAGTGTGCTATTTGACTGTGCATCTTCAAGGCTTTTGAATGTTGTTCTTGGAGAAGTTATCCTGTGAAGTTGTGCTTTTCTTTGGGAAAAATTAAAATTCAAGGATTTAAAGTTGGTACTGAAATATAACTGAAGGTGGCAATTGATATCATGGACTGATTATTATGTGACTCTTAGATTGGTGAATTCACACAGTGCATTTTACAAAAAAGACCTTCCGTGTACCCCTGTTTTCAGCACTACATCTATTGTATAAAATAATGTAAATCTATTATACTTTTTAAGGACATGCTAGTTTGTCTTTGCAATATTACTCTTATCATCTGCCAGACTTCAATTGAAATAAATATGTATTTATCTGAAGGCAAAAATTATGCTGTTATCATTAATAATTCAGAAGAGTTTTCAATTAAGCCTTAACAACATCATTGCCTTTGGCTATGATCTGACTGCTTGAACTCATAGTAATACCAAATTATTTTTCTCAATGAAGATAAAATTAAACCCCAGATAACCAGAACTCAAAAATCCCAACTCTTTAACCAACATATGCTCTCTTTGAGCAGATCTCTTGGAAGAAAGAGATATATGATAGTGAAATATGTCAAGGATTTAATTTTTTTTTTTTTTTTTTTTGA
>CAUYSK010030124.1:0-21060 GCA_963575035.1 Avahi laniger
GCTCAGGAGTTCGAAACCAGCCTGAGCAAGAGCAAGACCCCATCTCTACTAAAAATTAGAAAGAAACTAATTGGACAACTAAAAATATTTAGAAAAAATCAGCCGGGCATGGTGGCGCATGCCTGTAGTCCCAGCTACTCGTGAGACTGAGGCAGGAGGATCACTTGAGCCCAGGAGTTTGAGGTTGCTGTGAGCTAGGCTGACGCCATGGCACTCACTCCAACCCGGGCAACACAGTGAGACTCTGTCTCCAAAAAAAAAAAAAAAAGACATGTATTCCTTAAACCTTGATGTTCTTTACTGCTTCACTATTTTTTAATGGTCTCTATGAGCATCTAGAGATACCTGCTTTCAAAACAATTTCAGGCTAAAATAATCACAACCGTCTCCCAGTGTGCATGACTTTGAAATCTTGATTGTCCACTTCTTTGTTTATGGAGCTGACCCAGAACAATTTGATAAGTTAGACTTTGCCTGTGGATGGAATAAGGAATGGCCATTATTCAAGCCGTTATCTGTTTAGGCTCCTTATATTCTATGTGAGTCTCTCAGTTTTCCCTTCTGCATGTCAGGTTATCTACACTTCTGAGTCTTGCTGGAACAGCTTACCACTATATCTCTGCTGTCCAATTGTATTAAAAGTTCTGTTGCAAGAAATAAGATTTGGGGAAACTTTACATAAAAGATATGCCATCCATGCGTGCCTCTAAATATTTGAAATTTGGTCCCTAGTTGAAGCAGAACCATCAGAGAGCCTGATTCTCACCTCTTGTAAGGCCCCACCCCTGTGAATTGTGTTTGCTGACCTGCCCTGGGGTGAGCTCACCATTGGTCAGCAAAGAGGATGATAAAGGAAACAGAAGTCATGAGATGTGGTATCATGTCCACCGTGGAAATATCATTGTGGACATTGACTTATTCATCATCCAGTGCCCCCATCAATGAGGACCTAAAGGGAATTAGGTCCTCTTCTCTTCAGAAGAGAATTATGCTTCCATTGAGATGACATGACACTTGGAGATTGTGCCCATTTTGTAACTGGCTCTCCTAAATTCTCAGAGTAAATTTCTGTTCACCTCGGCCAAATGTGGCAGCTTGCTGATTGGTGTCCTGAATTTACTCCAACTTTTTCTTCTTTATTTATCCTCATTTTCTAACCACCTTCCCTTTCTCATCTATTTTATTTGTAGTTCTGTCAGCAGCCTCAAATCCTCTTCTGAATGAGATAAATTAATATGTGGAATCCAAAACAGTGAATCTCATAGAAACAGAGTAGAAAGGTGGTTACCAGAGGCTGTGGGGAGGTGTCAGAAATGGTGATCAAAGGGTACAAAGTCTCAGTTAGCCTGGAGGAACAAGTTTTAGTGATCTGTTGCACTACATGGTGACCACAGTTAGTAATAATGTATATTTTAAAATGGCTAAAAGAATAGATTTTCAATGTTCTCACCACACACAAAAAAATGTAAGTTGGTAAGGTGATGGATTTGTTAATTAGCTTAATTTATTTTTTCTATAATGTATGCATAGATCAAAACATCACATAGTACTCCATAAATATACACGATTATTTGTCAATTTGAAAGAATAAATTTTAAAAATAATATGAATAATGTGGGCAATATTATCATCTCCATTCATCAGATGAGAAAATAAGAATCAGAGAGATTAACCAACTTGTTCAAGATTCAACAGATAAATTATAAAACTGGGAATCCTTACCCATTAACTGAAATTTCATGTTTGCTTATTTATGTGTCTACATATGACTACCTCATACATTATCATATGTAACTGAAATCCAAAGATGATATTTTAAAAATCATATGTTATAACTTCTCAGTTTCTGTCTGCAACATGAAAACTTTTATCAGATTTGTCAAGAAATATTAAATCTGACGATTTGACCTTTATTTGTCTTCTTCTTCCTCCCAATTTCACGATAGAGATGCTAACATGTACTAAAGGGACCCAAAGTGGATGCCAGAAAAGAGAAAACAATTAAAAGATGAGGAGAATATGTCCAGGGAGACACTAGCTTGTCAAAGTCTCCCTGGTGGCATGAGATGGGAAGATGTCCCATCTCAATTGATTAAGAGAATGAAACATAGACTGTTTTTGCAGGAACTTTGTTTTGTGGTCTTTGAAACAATACAGAAACTCAGTTGGGACTGAAAGCTAGACTCTAGCAGAGGTCCTACTGGGGTCAGCTTTTATTGGTAAGGAGGAATGCTTTGTAATTGGTGTACCAGTTATTTGTAAACTGGTATGTCCAGAATGCTTGAGGGCCTCTATACCAGCCTTTTAATGTTCTGAAGCTGTTCTCTAAGAAATTACATTCGTACTTGTAATTTGTACTTTCTCTAATGTAAGTCCTGTGGAAGAAAGGTAAATTTACACCTACTTTGAAATGATTATAAAATGCTGATTTTTATGACGTATTAATCAGATTTTTTTGTATTGTCATTACTTGGTTTCCCAGTAAGGAAAGTGAGAGGTAAATTATTGTATCCAAATTATGACTGAGTCTACAAGGGAGGCAAAAGTGGGACTCAGCCACCAAGCTTCTGCAAAGCAAGTTCTTGGCTTGATTCACTCAGATTCTACAAAAGGCATCCTACGGGTTGATCCCTAAAAAGATGCCACTGTACTCCAAATCATAGCAGAGTTTCCTGAGGGCTCTTGGTTATAAGTGACAGAACTCAACTAAAAACTAATTAAGAAAAAAGGGGGGAGGGTACTTATTGGCTCACATAACAAATCACAAGTACGCAAATACGGAGTTAGCCTCAAGATTCCGTGTGTCAACAGATGGAAGAATATCATCTCTCATGCTTTCTCTCTCATTATCTCTTTTATTCCCTTCATTTATGCATATTTCTCAGGATGATAAAAACAATAGGTATTGGCCGGGCACGGTGGCTCACACCTGTAATCCTAGCACTCTGGGAGGCCGAGGCAGGCAGATCGCTCAAGGTCAGGAGTTCGAGACCAGCCTGAACAAGAGCGAGACCCCGTCTCTACTAAAAAAAAATAGAAAGAAACGATCTGGACAACTAAAAATATAGAGAGAGAGAAAAAATTAGCCGGGCATGGTGGTGCATACCTGTAGTCCCAGCTCAGGAGGCTGAGGCAGGAGGATCGCTTGAGCCCAGGAGTTCGAGGTTGCTGTGAGCTAGGCTGACGCCACCGCACTCTAGCCCAGGCAACAGAGCCAGATTCTGTCTCAAAAAAAAAATAGGTATTCACTAAAGCCTCACATTTGCTCCTTCTGCTTCTTTGGGAATGAGTTCCTATTTAAGATAGCTGTAAAGGCTCAAGAAATTCACATAGATGAGAAGAGACTTAGGAAATACATCATCCAAATGGCATACGTGGACCTTGTTCAGATCCTGACTTAACAAACTAACTGTAAAAAAACTAAGACGGGGAAATTTGAAACTGATACAAGTATTTAGTGGCAATAAGTAATTATTGTTCTTTTTTTAGGAGTTATAATGGTATCATTGTTATGTGTTTTTAAAAGTCTTTATCTTTTAGAGGTATGTACTGAAATATTTACACGTGAAATTATACAGTATCTGGGAACTTGCCTGTAAATAACCCAGTATTGCGTGGGGGAAGATAGTAAGCGGAAACATACATGAAACCAGGCTTCCCAGGAGTTGAAATTGTTGAAGCTAGGTGATGAATAAATGGTGGTTCATTGTATCATTCTCTCTACTTTTATGTGTTTAGAATTTTCCAAATGAAAAGTTTTTTAAGAAGCGATCCCAGGGCGGGCGTGGTAGCTCACCCCTGTAATCCCAGCGCTTTGGGAGGCCAAGGCAGAATCATGTGAGGCCAGGAGTTCAGGACCAGCTTGGGCAACATTTCAAGACCCTGTCTCTACAAAAAAAATAAAAATAAAAAAATTAGCTGGGCATGGTGATGCACCTGAAGTCCCAGCCACTCCAGAGGCTGAGGCAGGAAGATCACCTGAGGCCAGGAGATCGAGGTTACAGTGAGCTGTAACTGATCACGTGGAACAGCACTTCAGCCTGGGCGACAGAGTAAGACCCTATCTCTAAAACAAAACAGAACAAACAAACAAACGGATTCCAAAGATTAGAATCCAAACCAAAGGTATTCTTAGGAATCCGTACCTGGAGGTTGTTTTCCAAAGAGGAGGCCCTTCCCTTCAGATGTGTCTGTTCTGATCATCCTAAAAGTTCCAGCTTGCTCTGAGGGCGTCCAGCTCAGTGTAGGCATCTGAACAGTGTCTGCTCTGAAACAAACCCGGCATTTCCACCCAGCGAGACGGCCCGCTGCAACCACAGGAATGGGGGCTGAAGGGGAAGAGAGATTAGCATAGTGGTGAGTTTAACACTTCAGTCATTCCACCAAACTGGGTACAGATTTACCAGGAAGGTGACTTTACTGCTATTTGTAACAATGTTATGGTTGCTGTGGGGTATTTGGTGGGAAGCTGCCAGCGTTTATAGCCAGGAAAAGACAATTAGACATGACTCTGTTTGAATCTTTATGAGCAGCAGACCACTCACGTGTTTGGATAACCTACTGCAAGAGTGGGAATTAAAGTTTTCAAGGATTCACTGTTTAATTTCACAAACGTGAATGTGATTAAGTTCAGATTTAAATACTAAAGTTTCAATAGAAACTTGTTATTTCTCTTTAAGTCTTTAGCCCCTATATGGTAAAATAGACAGGTATGGCTCTTAATTGGTCATTGCTAAGCTTTCCTTTACCTAGAACTTTTGCAAGTTCTACCTACATTTGTCTGTATAGAACTTGTAAATTCGCTCCTCAATCTCTATCATCTATTTAAGATAACAGTGAACTGAGAAAGAGAATCTGTTACAGCATTAATGGTTTACGGCCTTAATGGTTTACAGCCTTAAGTGAACCATTCTGACTCAGATCTCAAATCTGAAATTCACCTATTTACTAGTAAAGCCCTTGGCAGGAGAAATACTCTGAATATGTATATAGAGCAGGCAAAAATAAGTACAAAAACAACAACAAAAAAACCAACAATAGGTATAAGATTTTGCAATGCCATCTGGTGGATGTTACTAAGCCATGTCCATTTTCACATTTCCTTCCTTCCTCCTTCAGTCTCTTTGTCTTAAATGCTTGGTTTTCTGAAAGGAGAAAATATTTGCTGTAAATGCCGACTTGGAAGGTTGGGGGTTGGATGGCAAACTCTTGTGAAAGGCAGAGTGTTATTCTGCTATTAGAAATAAAACAAATGTAAGTTGACTTGAGCCATGGAGGGCAGCCTTCCCTTCCCTGGGTTAACTCCAAGTGGAGTTCCTCATGGAAGTCGCTAATGATTTCTTTGTAATGTGGTTGATAATAGGAGGATGCTGTGGAAATACGTCCGGTACCAGAATGTCCCAAGGAACATCTGGGCAACAGAATATTGATCAAGTTGCTGACGCTGAAGTAAGTATCAGAAAACACGCTACCACTACTTTTGAGATTTGTCTTGCCTTTTAGAGACAAACTGAGAGCTTGGATCAGGGAGGAGCTCCCAACACACTTTTAACTGTGGGCAGCTGTGAGGCAGTAGTGGAAAGAGCAGAGTTTGGGGTCTATTTCTGGACTCTGTTCCTACCAAGCTTTGACAGTCATTCTTCTACAATAGGGAAGGCAAACACAAGTGTTTACCAAGGTCAGGCATGTAAGGTAATTGAGTGAAATGGCCTATATTAAGGAAAAAAAACACAGTAAAATCAGTGGGTTGCAGGAGTCGACTCATACTAACTCACAAGAGCCAATAGTGCCCATCTCTTCCCAACTCCATGTTCATTGAGGTCACATTGGTAACTTTAAATTGGCCATGGTGAAAGTATTTACAACATAGAAATCAGCAAATGCTACAGATGAGCACCCTTTTCCCCCCAAGAGATTGTTTGTTAAGCGTTTACCAGCACACCACTGTCGAAACACAATGATAATGCAACCGAAACCCATCTCAGTGCCAGGGGACAATAGGGGGTGGTGGGGACTGTAGCAAACTGCGTTAATGGGGTACCCACTGCTAGCTATAGCCAACTCTTGCCATCCAAGGAAACAAGCCCATTTTTGTCAATTGTCTAATTTCTTTCTTTATTCAAGAGAAACTAAAAACCCATATTTTTTAGCATAATTTCCCGACTCCCTAAGTATCTTCTCATTTCCTTTTTAAACACCACACAATTCACACAAAACAAACCTGCAGTTCAATTTCATCTTAGGAGCCAATTATTTGCCACATCTACGTTAAAGCAATTGTCTCTAAACTTTTCGATTGCGTACTTTTATATTTAAAAAAAAATTTACATGTTCTCTGTATATGTGTATTAATTTGTTTTGTGCTTGCATATTAAAATATTATCCACATTATAAAACATACACGATAAATTTTAAAGGGTGAGCTAAATAAATCTAAAGATAGCTAGCATTTTCTTCCTGCCCTCCAATGGAGTGTCTTGTGTACCCCCTGGAGTGTTCCCAGACCTCTCCTCCTCTTTACAGACTGCTGCTTCACAGAATTAGTTCTTCCACTTGGAACCAAGAGACCATTCTGAAAATATTAAAGTTGTAAATACTCTACCTAAGCAAAAGTACATAATCATAATGTTTTTTCATATGCTGTTAAGAAGGTGATCCATCTCTCAAAATCAATTCCTGGGTCCCTTAAGCAGCACCTGGTTTGCATCTGGATTCTAGATTCAAGACTGTGTCTCAGTCCTGGGAAACTTCCCTGGGATTTTGAGTTCTTACCTGTAAATGCAATTGTTAGACCAGATGGTCTCGAAGTTTCTACTTACTATAAATTTCTGTGATTCTAACACGTAGCCTCCCTCAAGTTCATCTGCCTCAGAACACAAGCCAGCATGGCTGCTCACACAGGTGTGGATGCTCTCTTGATGTGGTAACCCCCTGCTCCAGCCAATTCTATCAGCGGGGGGTATAAGGGCCTTTGTCTTATACACAGAAATGAGCAGCCTGTAAAACAGCTCTGTATCAAGTAATGGGTACAGAAAGGCAAACTCCAACCCTTGCAAGCCAACCTGGAAGTGAGAGCTTCCTAGCCCATCAGGTCAGCAGTAGGACTGAGTGGAAGTGGCTGTTCCCCTGTTCATTGTCTGGGAAGTCTACACTATTGTCTGAGACACTCACCCACCCCCACAGGATGTATAGTCAGGCTACTTTTAGATGCAGCAACTATGCCAGTTGGGATTGGAGGATGCTTGTCACCAGGCCTCCAAGATCTTTCCAATAAGTAAATGGCAGCTGTTCTTACAGGTGGGAAAACATGGCCCACTAAGATAGACGTGTTATTTTTAAAACATTGAGTCACTTGGATTTCTCTTAATGAAAATTGTCAAGTCCAGTTTCTAGTGATGTTTCCCCAACTGCCAAAGCAGAAATTAAGTAGGATGGATGTGTTTGCCCAGGGCACTTGGCCTGTTCAAGTATCTTAAATAGTATCCATACTAAAATATACCTGCAAGAGGAGACGGACCAACGAAATGGCCCTAAGTATAACTACTTTGAGTAAACTGGATGAAAGAGAGGAAACAAATTCTTATAGGTAAACCTAGACTGTGAAAGTATGAATAGTAAAAATTTAAGGATAATATTAATG
This sequence comes from Avahi laniger, assembly GCA_963575035.1. Classification (NCBI taxonomy): domain Eukaryota; kingdom Metazoa; phylum Chordata; class Mammalia; order Primates; family Indriidae; genus Avahi; species Avahi laniger. Next base: position 7,640 of record CAUYSK010030124.1, read on the forward strand.
GCAGATGTTTTCTCATTGAATTGATATGCAGAATTCTATTTATAGTACTCTAGATTTTAGCAGCTAGGGAATTTTTTTTAAGTTACGAAGATTTTTAACTGTCTCTGTATTGCTTTTGAGAGATAAACAAAGCCTCAAGGATACAGAAAGAATTAGATTGGAGCCAGTTCTCCAAATGTTTATAGCAGTAAGAAAAAAAACAGGATGACAACAAAGTATTTTTCTGTTTTGTATTTTAAGTGGGAAAATCTTTCAGTTTAAGATTTAATACCATCTTATGCAAAGTAACCTTAGCTCTTAGGAGTCTTCTTGGTGGTGAAACTTTAACATGCATAAAATTTACCCAGAGAGTTTGTTTTAAATGCAGATTTTGAGAGACCTCCGATAATCATCTTCCTCCAGAGTTTCTGGTTAAGTAGGTCTCAGGTGGTACCAAGAAACCTGCGTGCTCACAAACTCTTCCTTTGCTTCAGAGTGCTAGTTGCTGGGGACTATGCTTGGAGAAACACTTGTAGAAAAATCCCAGGTCCTGTGATCAGAAACGGCTGGGCTCAAAACCTGATTGTGCTACTTCCTAACTTTGTGGCCTTTGACAAGTTCCTTAATCTCTCTGAACCTCGGTGTCCTCATGTATAAAACGAGGATAATACTGCATTACACTGTTGTGAAGAGTAAAGAGGTTGACTTGTGTAACGCACTATCACAGCATAATTGTTAAATCTTTAATAAATGTCAGTTCTCCTTTTATTTCTCTGAACCACAGAGAACTTAACACTTAACACTCAGTGCCTACCTAAGTATATCCCAGCAATATGCAGACCCTTTGTGTTTAGGGAGCAACCTGGCACAGATTGACCACACCAGGCAGCAGCTGGGGAACCCAGGCACAGGGAATGCCCTGATTTATGTGCTATAACCTAATAACAGGAAGAATCAACATGAAAATCCTAACATTGGGTTTTTTGGTGGTAGAATGCACATAACATAAAATCTACCATCTTAACTATTTTTAATGTACATTTCAGTGACATTAAAATATATTCACATTGTGCTGCGACCATCACAGCCATCCATCTCCAGAAAGCTTTTTCTTCCCAAATGGAAACTCCGTACCCGTTAAACACTAACTCCCATCCCCTCCACGCCCCAGCCCCTGTCAATCATAATCCTGCTCTCTGTTTTTCTGAATTTGACTACTCTAGGTACCTCACGTAAGAGGAATCACAAGATATTTATCCTTTTGTGACTGACTGACTCTACTTAGCACGATGTCCTCAGGTTCATCCTTATTGCAGCGTATGTCAGAATGTCCTTCTGTTTTAAGACTGAATAATATTATATGTACATGTGTAGGACACGTTTATCCATTCATCTGTCGTGGACACTTGGGTGGCCTCCCCCTTTTGGCTGCTGTGAGTACTGCTGCTGGTCCACATTGTTTTTACAGTACATTCACACGCAGTGCCTTACGTGAACCTTACCGTAAGCTGGGAAAATGGGAAGGGCAAGTGTCCTTGCCTCATTTTGCAGATACATAAATGGAACTGGGGAAGATAAGTAACCTGATTAGGATCCCAGAATTGGCAGGTGGTAGAAGAGGAACAGGGCCCAGGTCTCTCTGACCCAGTGTCCCGTGAGTCTGCCATTATTCCAAACAGCCTCATTTGACCAACTAACCCTTTTGTCTGTGGTTATTCTCTGTCCAAATATTCTTCTAAAATGTGCTCTTTTGAGACATAGCTATACAATGATAAGGCCATCCTCTCACGCATGCCTGGAGACAAAATGTGGCCTCATTTGCATGACCTCTGAGGTGATGGTGGACCAGGGCCTCTTTACTGATGCTCTCAGCAGACAGTGTCTAAGGTCACAGGTTGTTAAGCCAAGAAACTTGGAAGGTGCTCATCTGCATTCCCTGGGCACCTGTTAACATGTGCTGGGATTCTGCTTTAGGCATGCGTTCTCGTGAAGCCCACCATGTCAAGGGAAATTGGCGATTGGGGCCGATACAAGGGCTCTTTCCAGCTCCTGTGGGGTCCGGGCACCTCAGTGTTTATCTGCTGTGCTGAATGCCCTCCCCCACCTCAATTCAGCAGCTCCTCGGTAATGGAGTTAGGAAAGGCCAGACATTCATCCAGGTCATAACCCAATCTTCCTCTGACTGTCCCACGGTAAAGCAATTGAACTTTTCTTTTGTTACAACTGAAGAGCCCCATCCCTTAGAATTAAATAATAGAGATTCCTTTCCTACCAGTAAAATGTGAAATGTAGACGATTCCACTACCTACAACAGAGACTCTATCTTCTGAAAACACGGCAGGTACATCGATAAGAACTTGGATCAGCGTAAGGGTCCATTCAGCTCACTCTCTCTTGCAGTGCTACCAGCAAGCATTTTTTCGAGACATCCCCAAAACATCCACCATGTCGTGGTAATATCCACCATGATTTCAAATGATCAGGAATCTTCCATTAACCTCCATGTTTCTCCATTAATACCCCAGTGTAATTCTCATATGTGTGAAGTTTTCCAAATACTTCTGGAAACTGTGTCCATTTTTAACCAGTTTATATATCCAGACATTTTCAGAAAATTGAAAATTATCTAAAAGAAAGCCATATAGATTTATCTCTCTTTCTCTGATAGGTTTGAGATTGAAATTGAGCCTCTGTTTGCCAGCATTGCCCTCTACGATGTTAAAGAAAGGAAAAAGGTAAGAAAGCAAAGAATACATCCCTGAGGCATGGATACTGTTCATGATTCTTTGGGTTTATAGTTTTAAATCTCATTTCTATGCAGCAACAACACATCATATTTGAAAACAAATGACCTTTGATGTGTCCAGTTCTGTTCAACCTCTGCAATTTTTCAAGCAATAATCTGGGAACATCATTTATATACTTTGAAGAATCTTTGAGGGAAAGGCCTGATGGAGATGGTGGCCTAGTTGGGACAGGAGACAAATTAAATAGTCAGCACATGGGATTATGTGGAAAACAAACCAGTTTAAATGCGTGTTTAACAAGCTTGAATGTGTATGTAACATGTCCTGGGCTTGAGAGTTCTTTACACTGTGAAATGGGCTCATCACAAATGGAAGTCGTCTTGTGCAGTAAAAGTCTAAATTTGCCACAGGGTGAAGACCTTACCAAATGTAATGTGCTTTTAATGGAAACAGTGACCCAAGACTTTTCCATGAATGTTTTAATGTTTAGTCATTTTCTAACTCCTAGAGGACAGCAATAGCAAAACCAGAGTAAGGCAGATACTTCTGCCCCTCTTTACCTGCAACCATTCTGTATTTAAGAAAACATATATCTCTTGTATAAATATTAATAATCACTGAGATTCATATTAGTTAGGGTAGGTTAGCTGCTAAAACAAGTAGATCTTGAAATTCAGTGGCTCAGTAGTTCTCAAACTTGAGCATGCATCAGAATTCTCAGGAGGACTTGCTAAGACACAGATTGCTGGGCTCCACCCTCACAGTTTCTGATTAGGTCCAAGTAGAGCCCAAGAATTTGCATTTCTAACAGATTCTCAGGTGATGCTAAAGCTACTGGTCCAGGGACCATATTTTGTAAACTATGGGCTTAAAGAACAAAAGTTCTTATCTTTGTTTCTTAACAATGCAGAATTAGGGAGTCCCTCTGCTCCACTCAGTCATTCAGGAACCCAGGTTGGCAGTGCCTCCCCCATCTTTAACATGTGCTCTCCACAAATCACTCTTGTCACTGCCACTGATGCCCCAGAAAAAGGGAAAAGAGGAGTGGAAGAGGCCTAAAAGTTTGACACTTCGATTCAGCTCACAATTTGTTGGAGAGGATTTAGTTACATGATCACCCCTCATTGCAAGGGAGGCTGGGAAATGTAGTCTCTGCCTGGGCACCCACTTCTCACTACAACTCTCTTAGAGATGAAAGGGAGAACCCAACCATGCAGCGGCTCTTACATAATACCACACCAAGTGAGCGAAGGAGGACTATTCATGTCATTCTCTTGCTCAAAATGTTTGATGGATCATCACTACCTACGATGTTAAGAACAAACTCTTTAGCTTCCATGCCAGACTTTCACCATGGCTGTCATATGCCTTTGTCCCCTCTATAGCCTATGGAGAGTCAAGCTGGTCTACTGTTAACTAAGCTTACTCCAGGCGTTCCAGCCTCTGAGATGTTTATCCATGCTGTACTTTCTCCCTGACGCACCTTCACCCTCTACCTCTGCCCATCAGAATTTTCTTCTAAAGCCCATCTCACCCCAGTGCTTCTTCCATAAAAAGCTGTCCTCATCATCACAACTGAAAATGACCTGTCACTTCAAAAATCTTCCATAGCGCTTCTTTGTACGCCACTGGTGACTTGTATTTTGCTTTTACTGTAGTTAGTTATGTTTTCCTTTTCCCTCATTCTTGGTTGCAAACTAATCGAGGAGGGCAGAGGCAACGTCCTGCACTTACGTAGTGAAGTACCTAGCACATCACTGATACTCAGGAAATACTGGTGGGCTAAGAAAAATTTTAATGTTTCAAGGAATATCTCTCAAATGGCTCCAAAATATCTAGAAATTGTGACAAAACATTTATCAGATTTTCCAACAGCCACTCATCATAAACCCTATCTATGACTACACTTGTTCCTTCAGTGAAATTTCTTTGTGGCTTTTTCACTCTTTTTTAAAACATGTTTAGACCATGAATACAACAGGTCTAACTTATTTTTCACTTTGCTGCTCATTTACAGATCTCAGAAAATTTTCACTGTGACCTGAACTCTGACCAGCTCAAAGGATTTCTGCGAGCTCACACGCCTTCAGTTGCCACATCAAGTCAGGCGAGATCTGCGATCTTCTCGGTCACCTACCCATCCTCAGACATCTACCTAGTAATCAAGGTAATTAACCACATTCTCGTTTGCACATCTGATGTTTCCATTGTTGCAATATTCCCTGTACGTTTGGGGCAAAAGAGACGTCAGAACGTGTCTACATGTCCTCTGTGAGATCCACTTTGTTCCCTTCTCAATGTCCCCTTTTCCCTTACAAACAAATTCTGTTTTAGATACTAGAAAGACTGTGGTTTTGGAATCAGACAGTCCTAGGTTTGAATCCTGGCTTTACAACTTAGTAACTATATGACTTTGGCAATGACCTGCCCTTTCCGAGACTTCGTTTCCTCATCTGAGGAGTGGGGATTATCACAGTGACCTCAGTGGGTAGTCGTGACTACAGAATAAAGCCTGGCATACCTTATGTACCTGTGTTCATCCATTTTGTGCTGCTATAAAAGAATACCTGAGACTGGGTAATTTACAAAGAAAAGATGTTTATTTGGCTCACAGTTCTGCAAACTGTACAAGAGGCATGGCACCAGCATCTACTTCTGGTGAGGGTTTCAGGGAGCTTCCAGTCAAAGGGAATAGGTGTGTCACATGGTGAGAAAAGGAGCAAGAAAGAGAGAGGAGGGAGTGCCAGGCACTTTTAAACAACCAGTTTTCACATGAACTAATAGAGAAAACTCATTCATTATGGCGGGGAGGACACCAAGCCATTCATGAGGGATCTGTCCCCATGACCAAGACACCTCCCACCAGCCCCTACCTCCAACACGGGGAATCAAATTTCAACGTGAAATTTGCAGGGACAGAACATCCAAACCATGTCAGTACCCTCCTTCCCAACTGAGAAAAGTTCCCTCAGCTATCTGGCTCTGAGGGACTACTGTGGACAAAGACACAAAATCTCTCTGGTAGAGTTTCCTAATGATGTTCATGTTTTCTAGAGACCCATAGTTAAATGTTCCCAAGTCCAGGCTCTTACAGTCTGGGCTGTGGTTTTCAAGTTTCACTCTCCCTTTTTATCATCATTTCACAGACCGAGTATGTTAAGTGAGAGTCAAAATCTGTCAGACAATAAGTAGAAGAAACTTTTGTTCTAGACTATATTCTTTGCTCATGTAAAAACAAAAAGCAAACAAACAAAAAAAAACCCAGAATCTTTCTGTATACACCAAAATGACTGGTTGTAAGTCAACAAACATTGGTATTTTACCTACCTCATAAGGCCAAATAATCAGTCTAATTGACTGTTTATACCAAAATTGTAAAATGAAACAAAACAACAAATCCAGGTGTCTGATTTCATGTACACGCAGCTTTCTGTGTTTGGAACATTTTCTAGTTAGGACAGTGTTTTATGTCCATAATCTTGGTGATTTCCCCATGATCTCATGGTGATGGTAGCATATAGATTCCAAAAAATTCGGATAAGTTGGAGGCCACTTAACAGGCAGCAGATGCCTTTCCATTCTATCTTCCTTTACATCATTTTACAAAGATTATGAGGGTTTGCTACAGCTTGAGGGGAACTTATTTACACTTATGGAAAGTATAGTTAAAATTCTGTTGCTAAAAAGACACATCTATGGTCATCAAACTTTAATGTATATTCTTTTCATTGCAATATTACTTAGACATACAGGAAAAATTAGCATAAAGGCCACTATGGCAGTTCTGCAGTTAAATTCAAAATTCTTTCTCAGCCTTGGAAACCAAGGAAACCAACACTAGTTCTATACAGCCAAATTTTATTTAAAACTGTACTTCTCAGCGGATGACTTTATTTTGATTAGTTCTTAGTAGTCTGCCAAATAACAGTGGTTACCAAGTGGTTACTATCACTTACTAAACATGTTCCAAAATTTTCAAATGTGTGAATGCATTCATTTGGCAATAACAAACATACTCTAAGTTGTCTGGATATAATGAAGAAATTTAAGTCTACATAGCAAGACAGTCCCTGGTTTGCTTTCCATTTGTTTTTCTTTACTGTGGTGCCGTCATTGTTGCTTCTTTCCCTTTAAATATATAGTAAATGGTGTAATATTTAGCACATCTAGGCAAGTGTCATTTGATAAAAAGGGACTACTTCCTTTCTTGTTTTTATTACCAACCTGAACACCAGGATCTTAACTGTATTTCAGGCACAGTCATCTAGTGCTGGTATTGCCTAAAATATTGCTTTAAGGAATCATTTCAGACCTAAAGCTTTAATTCAAGATTTTGTAAAATAGTTAAAAGTATTTTGTTTCACAATTGAGGGGTGGAGAGTAAGGCCTGGAGTGAATGTGAAGCTTTTTAAAAATAGAGATGCCGGGCATTGAACCAGCCCTTCCTGAATAAAGCAGAAAGTAGCCTCTCTACGCTAAAAATTTATTCTGATAGACACTTCTGCTCTACCTTTCATGGTTATGAAGACTCATGCACTTCATGTCATACCCTTTTATATAAATCACGAAAATCCAAACAATGGGTTCTCATATCAGCATGGATCTCCTTCTCTTGGGGTACCTGGAGGTACCCTTGCCCAATGCAGCGAAGCGAGTACTATCTGCTGGTCTGGTTGAATCTGGATTCTCCTGCTTCTAGATTCTGGGGAACCCTATTCTGTATGTTCCATGCTACACACTAGGGCATGAAGCCATGGCATTCCCATTCCTTGCTTCAGGGTCGTAATTAAAAAGTTCTTAATCTTTGTTTAAAATTCATTTTAAAGACCACATTTTTAATCCATTGGCTTCATGGAAAAATTAGTTTCCTTCCAATTTGTTCTATAAGCTCCTGACTATGAGCTTCGGGAGAACAGGGAGTATAATCACTGGTTTTCAGAGGAAGAGGGACCATGCTTATTGTGTGTGCTCAGGAAAATAGGGACCATGCTTATCATCCCCTTATCTCTATCTCAGCTGCTACCACACAGAAGGTACTCAACAAAGATTTCTTGAATGAATGAGTGAATGATTGCTGATTAACGGGAATGCTGGTCAGTTTCTAGCTCAAGCGTTATGAGTCTATGTTTTCAACATTGTGCAACTCTCAGTGAGATCAGCCTTCTTTCCATACAGTGGCAGTGGGGAGGGGTTTTTAACTTCTTTCGTGAGAAGAGGGACTTCCCACTTGGACTCCTCCCTGAAACACGTGTCCACTGAGCAGCCCCATTCCGCTTCCTTTGAAATCCCATGAAACACCCCTCCGGAGGGTACTCTGGGTTAAATACTTTGTGCCTAACTGATAACATCTATTAAGAGTATGTGCCTGTTGGAATATGTTGACCCAGATTTCTTCTTCAAGGGTCATTTCAACTAATGACATTGGCTAATGGGACTAAATCTACTTGTTTTTCTCTTCAACGTCTAAGTGAAATTATCTTTTAGCAGAAAGTTAGGAAATTTCAATTTCTCCTTGCCTTTCTCCTAAACATGGTACCCAACTTGGCAGCAAGTAGCCAGCCAGCTCTCTGCCTGGAGCAAGCTGGAAGAAGACACTTGACAGGAGCAGCATCCACTCCTGTCACCAGCCAGTCGGCAAACTGAGACGCTGCTCGTCCCCGGGCTTTTGAGTTTCTTTCCAAGTCTGCTAAATCCAGAAAATTAGCCTAATAGGAATACCATGGAGACGATTACAGATAATTTATTCTGTTCATTTATTCATTTTGTGGAAGGTTTTGGTCCCCAACCTGACTTTTACAGAGACCATATTTCTTTTTTACATTGTAAGCAATAATAAAGAAAATGAGCTTTCCACTGCCTACACATGTCTCAAGGGTTTTGTTTTATAAAATAACTTTTATTGCATTTTTTATTGGAGACATAATACATGTTTATTGTTTAAAAATAAAAAATACACTAAGAAATAGAAAGAAAATAAAAATCACACATAATCCCACTGTACAAAGATAACTACTGTTAACATTTGCCGTGTATCTGCTATCATCCTTTTAATATCCTCTATGATTTTTTTTTTTTTACAAAACCGTATGGTACCCTTCATAGTATTCTTTTAAATCAAAAAACATATATCACAGATATCTTCCCATGTCACCAGATATTGTCATAAAATATAATTTTGATTGTTGCATAGGTTCCTTTACATGGATGTAATTCGTATTCTTTATGTTTATGTTGTTTTTGTTGGTAGATTGAAAAAGTCCTTCAGCAGGGAGAGATTGGAGAATGTGCAGAACCCTACATGGTTATCAAAGAAGGTGATGGGGGAAAGGTATGATAATTTGAATATTGCTAAATGGTGACATCTTCGAAGGGGCAGGTATTTTCAGAAGTGTTTCACAAAATAGTTAATGGGATTTAGTCCATAATATGTCCCTATACGAGACACTAATATGTTGACTTTAAATGAAAGAAGAAAAAGAAACTGGTCAATGATGATAACTTTTTAAAGAAATAAATTATTGAACTCATTAATGATGATACACACCAACATATGACTACATAGCTTGGTGAGGGAAAAGCCACATCCTATTGTCTTGGTTCTGAGGCTCTGATCCAGCTGATTGCAAAATTAAACAGTGCCAGACGTCTCCTGGCCTTCCTCAACAGCATGGACCACTGCCCTTTCTGATATGGATGATTGGGAATTGGTCATTACTACCACGCATCATAAATTCATTAGCACAGCATAGATGTGGAGCCTATGAACAGGACTTCTTTTCTGAGCAGCAATTTGCAGAGGTTCCCAGTATGGTTTTTAAAACATGGCCTTTCTGGAATAAGACTTACCTAATCAGTATTCTACTACAGACTCATAAATTTCAAGTAAGATTTGTTGAACTTGAGACTTTTTTTTTTATTTCAACATATTATTGAGGGTACAGATGTTTAGGTTATGTATGTTGCCTTGCCTCCCCACTCCCCGCCGAAGTCCGAGTTTCAAGTGTGCCCATCCATTGGATGGTGCACATTGGAGACTTTTTTTTTTTAAATCTATCTTTTATTCTAAACTTAGAAAGAATACCTCGGAAGTGTTGTAAATCTTGTAAGAAGTTGTTAGGAAACTTTTGAGAATTTTTTGGAGTTTTCCAAGGCAACTTTTGAAAAACAGATTCACTTGGGAGCTTGGTAAATAACATACTAAATTTTGTAATTTTTTTTTTTTTTTTGAGACAGAGTCTCTGCTCTATCACCCTGGCTAGAGTACAGTGGTGTCATCATAGCTCTAAACTTTTTATTCCTAGATTCTTTGGTGCAAATCTAAGTCACATATCTAGCCACCAAAAGAATCACTCATAGATTAGCTGGTATAACAAGACTTGGACTTTTTTTTTAGTTGAAGATGTAGTGTTTTCCTTAAATGTAGACTTTCGTTAAACTTCTCACTTTGTAATCCATTTAATCTATTTCCAGCTAGACTTCTGGCCCGAGTTGAGTCATTTTTCTGCCTGTGCATTCTTTTTAATCAGTAAGGTTTGAATTCGGGGGATAGCCGTCACATCCATGTCAGAGGCAGGGAACTCAGTGTTGATGCTTGTTACAGCTTGTTTCTTCCCATTTTCCTCTAGAGTAAAGAAAAGATTGAAAAACTAAAACTGCAAGCTGAATCCTTCTGCCAACGTTTGGGAAAATATCGGATGCCCTTTGCCTGGGCGCCCATAAGCTTAGCAACCTTCTTCAATGTCTCCACCCTCGACAGGGAGGTAATGGATGTGGAGCCCACGGTTGGTAAGATTTTCATCTGCAGGGGGCAGGGGAAGGCTCCCAGCGTACCAGCTCTGGGGCTGCAGGAGCTTTGGGGAGTGGTGGGAAGGAAGGAGAGAAATAGAAAGAAAGACTATTATGACTGGATTACATATGCTTGCTTGGACAGTAATCTTCAAAAAAATTATCATGAGCATTTATGGAAATTAAATATACTCTTACCGTAAGATTTTCTAGATAGTTTGACACTTTAAAAAGTTAATTTTTGGTAGCCACCCCCTCTGAAAAGGAAGTTTTAAAAATCACAAGAAAATGTAGTAAGCATCTCTAGTGTGCTACACAGAGACACCGTGGTTGGCTCCTAAACACAGGAAAAGTCTCTGTGACCAAGGCTTCAAACAAGCAAAAGATTTCCCAGAACAATGTCCAGTCCCTTAAAGTTTGTTTCGCCCAGTGCAATGAAAAAGTGGGTGCCAAAAGAATATGTAGTTACTGTTTTAATTTATTTAGCATATTTCTTTTTCATCACCTCACCCTTGATCTGAATCATTAATTCCTAAACTGTTTGAGTATGGAAATTTTCAAGAGGGTTGCAAAGTTTTCAAGTAGATCCACCCCCACCACCTACGATGGGGCTTCTGTTTGCTCAGATACCTTTGTATCAAGCAAATATTTAAGTTTCTGTTCACATTTCTTATGCATTCCTCGACTCTGCCACTTCTGAAATGCTGCCTGTAGCAGGGAAGTGGAAGAGAGGGTATTTTGTTATTACCGCTGCTACTCTGGAGTTATTGTTGCATAATCACCAGTCAGAGCTCCTGGGTTATCTCTGATTTGTCAATAACAAACCTCACTGTGCTGCATCCTAGCCTTGACGCCACAGTTGTTTTTAGTGCCAGCTTCCATGCAGACCCACATAGCCTTAATTGAAACAGGTATGTGTAGAGTTAGAGGGTACCATAAGCTACATAATTCAGGGGTAGGCCTGCTGAGGCCTCAGTAATCTCTAGGTCAAGGATAAATTAACCTGACTATGGAGACTGATTCTTAAGAAGCAACTAGAAGATGCTGCATATTACACTAAGGCAGTATGGCACGTTTAGGTGGGTAGCGGTAGAAAGAAATCCCAATTCAGCGGCCTGGTACAAATTAAAGTTAAAAGGATATTCAAAGACAGCAATTGAAACTATTAGAGTTCTAAGCAATTTGATTATTTACAACAGAATCCCTGAGTTTTGGAGTAGAAAAGCAATAAGATCTCCACCTGAATCCCGAAAGGGGATAAGAAACAACTAAGCAGAGTATCAGGGTGCCAGCCCAAGTTTGGGTGTGTTCTGGGGTTCTAATTCCCATTAGACAGGTCAACTGAGGCAGAAATTCAGCTTTGCCACCTGGTCCACACAATGAGAGCAGAGGAAAGCTGAGATTCAGAAGGTACACAGGCTAACCCTAGCATGTTTGGGTCACAGTCCCAAATGCCTTCAGGGGCATTTGAGTACACGCCTCTCCCAGTGGAATGCAAATATAAAAATAAAACAAAAGCAAACACTGCACTGACTAAATAAAGCTTATCAGGAGACCCTGTTCTGGCTGCAGCTCTGGACTCTTGCTGAATGACAGAGTCGACCCTAATTTCCACGTGGGGATGGCCATGTTCAATGTCCTTGTTCAGTGACTTTAAACATATATATGGTAAAGTTAATAACTGCTGTGTATTCAAACAGAAAGGCATACTTTAGAATGACAATTGATTTCTTTAAAGGAAGAAGCTCAGTGGGTGAACGGAGGACTTTGGCCCAATCTAGAAGACTTTCTGAAAGAGCCCTCTCCTTGGAGGAAAATGGGGTTGGATCCAACTTCAGAGCCACCACCATGACCATTAACACCTTTTTCAAGCAGGTATCTCTTCACAGCATAGTGTGTCGGGATTTGTCCCCGTATTGGCATGGGCCCTGGAGCCCACAGGAGGAGTATAGGTAGTTAGAGTCACTGTAATAGTCGATTTTTTGTTGCTTGTAACAGAATACCTGAAACTGAGTAATTTATAAAGAAAAGAAATTTATTTCTTACAGTTCTGGAGGCTGAGAAGTCTAAGATCCAGGATCTGCATCTGATGAGGGCCTTCTTACTGGTGGGGACTGTTTGTAGATTCCCAAGGTGACACAGGGTATCCCATGGCAAGGGGGCTGAGTGGGCTAGCTCAGGTCTCTCTTCCTCTTCTTACAAAGCCACCAGTCCCCCTCCCATGACAACCCATTAATCCATTAACTCACTAATCCATTAATCTGTGAATGTGTTAATCCATTCATGAGGGCAGAACCCTGAAGACCCAATCACCTCTTAAAGGCTGTACCTCTCAACACTGCCACCTTGGGGACCAATCCTTAACATGAGTTTTGGAGAGGACATTCAAACCATAGCATTCACCAAGCCTCAATTTCATTATCTGCAAAACGGGGATGATGTGACTGACTTCATGTGGCTGGTGGGAGGGTCAGTGACATGAGGACTATAGAGCTCTTCTCAGAGTGCCTAGAATACATAAATTCTCAGTGAGTGTTAGCTGTTTAAGTTGAGAGGAGAGTACAAACTATCCTGTTTGCATTATCTTGGTCAATTCATTTATTAGGCTGTGGGTCAGGGTTTCCTGGCCTGGCTGTTGTCCTTCTCACCTCTGTTCCTTGTGCAAGTTTCTAGGGCTGGCTACTTGTCACAGAGCGTGACCATGCCTGATGGTGTTCTCTGTTAGCTCAGTAAACATCAAGACTATTTTAAACATAAAAAACTTCCCAGAGTCAGGCCGGGCGCGGTGGCTCACGCCTGTAATCCTAGCACTCTGGGAGGCCGAGGTGGGCGGATCGTTCTGAGCTCAGGAGTTCAAGACCAGCCTGAGCAAGAGCGAGACCCCATCTCTACCAAAAATAGAAAGAAATT
>CAUYSK010030125.1:0-17789 GCA_963575035.1 Avahi laniger
GCGAGACCCTGTCTCTACTAAAATTAGAAAGAAATTAATCGGACAACTAAAAATACATAGAAAAAATTAGCCGGGCATGGTGGCGCATGCCTGTAGTCCCAGCTACTCGGGAGGCTGAGGCAGGAGGATCACTTGAGCCCAAGAGTTTGAGGTTGCTGTGAGCTGGGATGATGCCACGGCACTCTAGCCCAGGCAACACAGTGAGACTCTGTCTCAAAAAAAAATATGAAAAAAAAATTTATTGAATTTTGATTTGGACGTTTTTATGTTGAAGTAAAATAAGTCCTTTTCCCTTTGTGTTTCAGTTTTTTAAAATTTAATATTATTTGCTTTTGAATAGATGTTACATTTACATGATTTGTACTCAAGAGATACAAAAGGGTATATAGGGAAAAAAACCTTCTCACCAAGTCCCCAGCAACTCAATCCCTAGAGGCAACTAACATGAGTTTCTTATGTATCTTTCTAGAGGTATGTATAACATATATAATCACATTTGTATAGTTTTCTTCTCCTCCAGAAATATTAGCATTCTGTACTTGCCTTTTTTCCACTTAATATATCTTAGAGTTCCTTTTACTCTGTGTATCATTTGGGCATAATGTGCAAATCCTGTATCTTGGATAAATTTCAATGTGCATTTGTAATTTTGATAGATATCACCAAATTGTTCTACATAGAGATTGTGTAAATTTACATTCTTTGCATTAATGTATGAGTGTAATTCTTTCCTCACAGATTCACAAGTGGTTAATTAGGTTTTTGATTTTTGAATTTGATAGGTGAAAGACGTTGTCTCAGTGTAGTTAAATTTGTGTTAGACTTATTGTTTGCATCTTTTCAAATGTTTGAATCACTTATAGTTTCTTTTTTTGTGAACTGTTTCTTCCTATTTTTTGCCTATTTAAAATTGTGCTCTTAATCATTTTTCTTGTTGATTTGTAGGAACTTTTTGTATATAACAAATTACCCCTGTGTCTGTGATGATTTTCAAATACTTTCTTCCAGTTTGTTGTCTTTTTTATTTTGCTTATGATAAGTTTTGCCATACGAAATTTTAAAAAATTAATATAGTTAATTTTATCAATGTTTTCTCTAGTGGCTTCTAAGTTTTTATTTTCTACACAGAATGGTCTTTCCTATTTTAATTTTATTTAAGAGTACATTTCCAAAAATTTTCCTTCTGTTTCCTTTTAAGGATTTCTATCACTTGGTCATCATAAGACAAATTCAATTCAAAATTTAATATTATCCCTTTATAATGACAACATTTGTACCTTCCATTTTTTTGGTCCATAACTTGATTGCATTATCAATGGGAGTTAGAAGAATAAAAATCAATTTGGCTTCATGAACAGTATCCTCAAACAGTAAATAATCTAGCATTTTTTTTTTAACCTACTAAATATTTAGCTCCAAGCACAAAGTCCTTTTGGGAAATGTTTACAAGTTCATCTCTGTACCTTATGATAGAATTTGAAAGGGTCTTACAATCTCTAACACCAGAAACTCACAACATATGATGATAGCAATTCATGCCCTTTTATTTTCAAAACTGTGCATACTAATTTGATATTATTGTTTGAAGTTTATTGTATCAGTAGGTGCTACATTTTAAATCTGATCATAGAATTTGGATGATTTTGAATGGAAGAAAAGAATATTCAAAAGGCATATTTGTTAGCTTAATGGATTTTTTTCCCCTGGTAATGTATTTGACTACTCTTTTGGGATCCAGTGGGGAAAATAGTGAAATACTAATAAGGGATTGAGTAAATATCATTCTCATCCTACCATGTATCTTTTAGAGGATTGAGAAATAGCACAGAATTTCTCATATTTCAAACCTTTAGTTCCCTGATCCAGGTCTACCTTTCTCTCTATCACTTCATGAAACATGCTTAGAATTGAGATGCCAAAGGCAGCACAAGGAACTTCAAGAGAAAAAAGAAATGAAAGTTTTGACCTTATAGACGGACCCAGACCTGTAGGAATAAATTGGATGGTTTAGCTCTCCTTATATTAGGAACACCGTGATTTGAATATCACGTCCTTAAATGTGTTCTCATCCATATTAGGGGCACACCCTAATTTCCAGTGCAAAAACATCATTTTTGAAGATGCATTTGCCAGAAGCAGCCATCAACTCCCTTTCTTTTTGTAGACATGTCATCCACTTTGGTAGTGCTTAAAATAAAGTACTCAGATAGAAGGTAAGTTGAAACAGACAACAAGCAATATCATACAAAATGTATGGGTAAAGTGTGTTACTCAGATACTTCTAAAATACATTTCTCCCTTTATTTTGAAGGACACAGTATAGGCAACTTGGCTAATGGAACCAGTCTCTCCCTTTGATCATCAATAGAGTTATCTTTTTGGGAAACTAAGTCCCAGCTCAGATGACACCTTTAGCTGAGGCTGACATGAAAGAGAGAGGGATTGTTTAATTATTACCTCTCTGAACAGCATGTTTTTTCTCTCTTTAAATTAATAATTCTTCAGCTGAAACCACAAACAAGAGTGCTTTTGGGTTGAGGGGAATTCATTTGATCTTTATTTCTTTACTCTGTGCAATTTGCAGGATCTGGCTTTCTGTGTCAGCCTTGCAGACAGATAAAGCCTGCTGGCCCTGAGTGACAGATTTTCATCAAATAAGAATCAAAAGTAAATATAATTTAGTTGCATTTATTTAATCTCCTAAAACTCGGGGAAAGCTTGGGAAGGTGTGTGGAAAGAAGCCTTAACATATAGTAGGTGCTCAACAAATGCTCAAAATAATTGAATATAATGGATGCATGAAGGGCAAGCATTGAGAATGTGCTAGGCTGGTTTCAACAACTAGTTTTCACATTGTGTGTACCTATCTAACATTGAACAGAGGTAATAGGGACTATTCAATTAACTACACATGTGCTGTGCAGTACAATAGCCACTAGCCATATGTGGCTACTGAGCACATGAAATATGGCTAGTCTGAATTGAGATGTGCATAAGTATAAAATACACGTGGGATTTTGAAGATTTAGTATGAAAAAAGAATGCAAAACATCTCATTAATATTTATATTTGGCCAGGTGGGGTGGCTCACATCTGTAATCCTAGCACTCTGGAAGGCCAAGGTGGGAGTATTGCTTAAGATCAGCCTCAGCAAGAGCTAGACCCCATCTCCACAAAAAAATAGAGAAAAATTAGCCAGGCGTAGTGGCTTACTCCTGTAGTCCCAGCTACTAGGGAGTCTGGGGTAGGAGAATTGTCCCAGCCCAGGAATTTGAGGCTGTAGTGAGCTATGATGACACCACTACACTCTAGCCTGGGCGACAGAGTGAGACTCTGTTTTTATTTTTTTAAATATATATATATGTTTAATAATAATATTTTGATATATTAGGGTTAAATAAAATATGTTAATATTTCACCTGCTTTTTCATACTTTTAAAATGTAACTTCCTGTTTTTTAAAAATGTGACCAATGGAAAATTTAAAATTATCTTCGTGGCTAGCATTATGTATTTATTGGACATGGTCTGGACTTTAGAGATAACCCAGGCAATGAAACATCTCTGCTTTAAAAGAGAAAATTGAGTCCTTGCCATCGACAATTTTTACACACTGTCTAACAATACTCCCTACCTGGGCTGCCCTGGGGCCGGCGAGGGAGGTGGGGCTCGAGGAGGCAGGGAAGTCGCTGCTAAGTGTGAGCTGCTGGCTTTGCTATGCGTCTTCTAGGATCGACTCCCCGGAGGGGCTTAACCCTTAACCCCACCGCGAAAGCATTGTAAGATGGGCCAGGCCGGGGTTTTGAGCGAAAAGTACCTGCTGATTCTAGTAACCCTAGCGATCCCCTCCCCTCGCCTCCCCACCCCCAGTTCTGCTCGGAGCCTCGCACCGCAGAGAAACTTTCCTGCTTTCCCGGATTTGGGATTTGCCCGAGCATTTGGGACATGGTTCTAAAAGGATGTTGAGGCCCAGACAGGATCAGAACCTTTGAGGACAAGACTTGTCCGCACAGCCCGGCCATTCGGGCGTGGGCTCAGCCCCACGGCCGGTCCGTGGCACGTCCCAGCTGTGATCTATCTGGGCGCGCTGGGAGAAGAGGGTCTCTCCGAAAATCCCTGTCTGCGCTTCCACTTCGGAAGCCCTATTTCCGCCTCCGAACCCCCGGGAGCCTGCGTGGGTCCTGGCGCCCCGTGGCGTTCTGTCGGCCACGGAGCTTTGTTTCCCAGCGTTGCTGAAAGAAAAGAAAAGAAAAGAAAAAAAAAACCGCGTTCGGTCATCGAGGTCCTGCCCCTTCCTGAAGCGATCCGGTTTCCTCCCTCCGTGTCGCATTTCTTAGGTTCCTGCTGGGGCCCAGGCAAAGGCGGGGCGGCTGGACTTCGAGGGAAACGCCTTCGCTCTCTCGCTCCGCAGCGCTGCGCCTCGGGAAGGCCAGTCCCGGCGGGAGCTGAACTAGGACAAGGGGCGTGTGACAGCACAGACCAGGGCTTCTCGGCCAGGACGCCGGGCCTGGGGAGACTGGCTGAGCTTGCGGGAAAGCAGCACGCTGAGCCCAGGGTACACGAAATAGGAGGTACACGACTGAGCCGGCGGGCCTGCCCCTCCCCTCCTCCGATCCCTCAAACATTTTGAGCCGAGTGTAAGGCTAAGTTCTGAGGGACCGGTTGCAGAGCCTTGGCTCAAACGTAACTGTCACCCGAAGACGGTTGTACTGCCCCTGCTCTCATTCGGTAATCTGTTCATTTCCGCGTCTGCGGCAGACGTGAGCCCCCGCCTCAGAATGAAGCTGAAATCCCGCCCCAAGGCTGGGTGCAAATCTGTGCTCTCTGCAGGGACGGAGCGCAGGGCGCGCGCAGGCACAGCCAAAGGTCTGGTTGTTCACCCGCCCGGCCCTCAATGGCCATTCAGCCTTTATGGCCTTGGGAGGCAGGACGGCTTGATTTCCACTGGTCAGATACAGTAAGCTCACAATGGAAGGGACGTAGAAGTCGGTAAAATGTGAACTGTCACTGGCAGTGCCTCTTCACCAAGCCTCCTCTGTCTCCCCTTAGCCCTACGGGAGATGATGGACCAGGGCTTAGGGATAGGGAGGGACTTCTGGAAAGTTTAGAGTCTTCCTTTCCATAGCTGCCTGCTCTAAGGTCCTCCGTTCTTACTACCATATACATATATATATATATATATATATATATAGTAGTAAGACACACACACACGTATATATATTTTAAATCACATTTCAGACTTCAGGACAAAGCGTTCTGACTTCATTTAGATACCTACTTGCTAAGATCTTATTTTAAAGTCTCTCCCCCCCACCTCCCTTCCTCCTTCCTCTCACTCTTCTCATTTACTTACCATTGACCAGTCCATCCGTATGGAATAGAATGTTCCTACTTCCAGGAGCACTGTAGTTTGGGGCCTAATTGATTCTGGTAATTAATTTGTTCTACCTGCTAGATCAGATGGAAATCCTACTCATGTGCCCAAGGATTAGCACTTGGCTTTCTAACACCTCCTCTAATTATCTAATAGCATGGGTTGTGAGGACTCAGTCTCTATTAAAACACTTTTACTATTAGCGGTAGTGATTGGAATTGTGATGACGACTAGATTTCAACAAATTAGAGCTTAAAAATGGGGAGATGGAAGAGAAGTGGCTTCTTTTAATTTCCCCGAGTTTAACATCAATAATTAGAGCAATTTTCGGAGATGTGAGCTGAAATTGCCCCTGCTGTGTTGTAGATGATCACCTTAATTTTAGCAAATTGACTCCAGGGAAATAAATGTGACAGATTAGAAAAAGACAAACAGAAAAAACAAAAGATTGAGAGGGAGGAAAATGAAAGGAATGAAAATGAAAAAAGGAATGGGAAACAAAAACCTAGTACAATTTTGAGGAACTAGGCTTTAAAAAATAACATAGCAGAAAAACCAAACTATGCAAGTGAAGTGAGGAAAAAGTAATGGAAAATTGAAGGAACATGGCGGATGACACCAAGAGGTGGCTCTGGACATATTTACACAGACCAAATAACTTGACTAATGTAGCTATAACCCTCTTCCTGCCTACTCCCTGTAACTGAGGTAAAGAATGTTATGATGATGATTATCATCATCATCATCATCATTTTCTTTATTTACCTCAATAATCCAGTCAGCCCGCAGCCATCAATTTGAGTCTAGCAATTTAAAGTAGTGGATGCTCTTTCTTCTCATTACTTCCCTTCTCCTTTTGCTGTCAATTACGGAAACTCTTAAAATCCAGGCCTAAATGCCTGAATACGTGTTTTATCCCTGTGGGTTTGGGCCCTTTTAGTGCCTTTTCCTCTCTAAAGAGGAATTTATCGGACAACGGAGACTTTTTACTTTTAACTTTCTTTAAAAACGACTGGGAAGCAGCAGCTCTTGCAGTGTCTGAGCAGAAATTAAGGTCGGGAAACCTGGTAGGAGCAAGAAGCCTGTCGGCTTTGCTCTCCGCAGGCTTGGCCGGGAGTATTCAGCACCGCGGACAGCTCCCCGCCCCGCCCCGCGCCCACCGCGCCCTCCCCTCTGCCTCTGGCAGCCTCGTCATTGGCTCTCCCGGCTCCCCTCTCCAAGCTGCCAATTCTCCAACACATAGACCCAGCCTACCCAGGAGCTTGTCTTCTCGCCTCTCCAGCGCCCGGGGTAGCCCAGGCCGAGGAGAGAGCAGCAGAGATTCCAGCTTCGCAGGGTGGTTGCCGGCTTTCCACCAGGCTTGCTGAGACGCTGCCTGCTTCCTACACTTCCTCCACGGCCTTCGCCCCGTGGCAGGTGCTCCGCTCAAGATGAATCTCAACTTCACCTCTCCTCTACACCCGGCGTCTTCCCAGAGGCCCACATCCTTCTTCATCGAGGACATCCTGCTGCACAAGCCCAAGCCGCTGAGGGAGGTGGCCCCCGACCATTTTGCCAGCTCTCTAGCCTCTCGGGTGCCTCTGCTAGACTATGGCTACCCCCTCATGCCCACACCCACACTCCTGGCTCCTCATGCCCATCACCCTCTGCATAAGGGAGACCACCATCACCCTTATTTCCTCACCACCTCGGGTAAGTAACAGGGGCCTCATGGTGTGGGCAGTGAGAGACTAGGTCTTCGAGTGCAGGTCCCAGTCCTATGATGGAGCTAAGAAAAGGCCAGAGCTGGCTCGGCCTGACTCGGTGGCCTCCTTCCCTAAGTGATAGCGGAAGGTTGGGGATGTATCCGAGAGCACACGGAGCTCCCTTGAGGCATGCCAACCCACAGGGATAACTCATGATCCCTCTGCACTTTTTCTAACGGAGGAGATGTGCCTGGCCAAGAGGTACCTGCAGGCGAATGAGTCTGACTATAGTCTCGGTGGGCAGTGCTTAGTCTCCCTACTCGTGATCTTCCTGGCCACTTTGGTCCATCTCTCAATTTGCATTCTTCTCTGCCTCTCCCTGCTCAGAGGGAGACCCTTGACCATCCAGCCCCATGGAATGGAGCTCAACTTTTGAGCTAAGAAGCTTGAAATGCCCCTGTCAGTTCAGCTGTCCTCTTCCAGGTGCTGAGCATTTGCAGACTCTGCTGGAGGCTCAGAAGTGAACCAGGGTTGGGGTTCTCTGAGGAGGAAAGGTTTGGGCTGGCCGGAATAAGAGAGAAAGGGTAAGAAAGAGAGGGAGGAACACAGCTTTTTAACTCTCTTCACGCCCAATGTCTAGCATTTAACTCACAATCTTAGATGGGGCTTCCCTTCTCTGCCCCAGCTGCCAGAGTTGCTAGAACTGTGCGCTAAAGTATTTTGATTTCTCTGGCCTGGCAAAAAGCCGGGACTAGCAAAGTCTGGTTGGGACAGAGAGATGTGGAGGAATAACCAGATTCCTTTTTGCCTCCCTCCAAAAAGCCAC
Source organism: Avahi laniger (assembly GCA_963575035.1). Taxonomy (NCBI): domain Eukaryota; kingdom Metazoa; phylum Chordata; class Mammalia; order Primates; family Indriidae; genus Avahi; species Avahi laniger. The sequence goes on from CAUYSK010030125.1 coordinate 7,885, forward strand.
ATGCACACTTTTTTCTCCAGCACTTTCATTCCAGACAGTACAGAATCATTCCTTGAGTTCTGATTCGGAGTGCAGGTGGAGACAACCCTGGTCGGGGCAGGGTGCTGGGGGAAGACAGGAGGCACTTCCTGAAGTGTGGGCGCTGGAATCCAGAACAAAAGCTAAGAGTGTTGGTGAAGCAGTGAAACCCAGACTCTGAGGCACTGAGTTGGATGAGGCAGTTACTAAGCCGGCTTCACCGCCCCGCTGGTGGCAGGATATTCTCGGCTGCAGCGGTGCTCCCTTCACATAGCAGTGGCCAAAGCCGGTCTTACCGGAACGTGGGTGTGTGTGTTTCCCCGCTGGAATTGGCAGATACTGCGTGTGCCAGCTTCTGTGTGCTTGGTGTGTCTCAGACACCGAATAAAGCCTGCGAGGATCAGGAAAGATGGGAAGTTTCCCCCGACCTGGCCAGAGAAAAGCGCTTCAGCCCTTCTGCTTTGCTGGGCTTGGAGTCGGAAGGAAAGAATGAGAAAAAGAACGAGGACCCGTCCCCAGAGTGGCCCTGAACCGTGAGAGGTGGGAATTGCTCCTCTGTCCTCGCTCTGCAGCTTCTCTGGATAGGAGAGTTTCGCTCTGTTCCTTTTGGCTGCAGGCGGGCTGGGTAGCTCAAGAAAGAAAAGTGTTTTCTTAGTGATGTTGGGAGGCAAGATATCTGCTCTTCTACCAGCCCCGGAACAGCACTGAGTTTCGTCAAGGGGCTGGGAGGATACGGGGGTGGGGTGGGGTGGAGGGAGGACAGCTCCTGGAACATCTGACATTGGCAAGAAAACTTCTCCAGGCACCACAGATCCTACGGAAGCCTCGCCAAGAAGACATTTTAAAAGGCCCTCGGATCTATTTTCCAATTTTCTTTCCGTTTTATTTACTGTTTATTGTTTGTATTTCTAGATGGCCTTCCAGGTAAAGATCTCCAAGCGCTGTACTTGCTGCTTTTCTACCCCCTGTCCTGGGATTCCTGGGAGAAGGGCTTGAGGGACTTTGGGGCGAGCAGGAGACTGGTGGAGGCAAGAGGCGGAGGGAGGCGCTGGGTACCAGTGGAGGGGAGCGGGGCCGAGCTTGTTCCCCGGTGATGCGGGATCTGCCCACCTGGTTGCTCTTCTCTCTGCAGGGATGCCGGTCCCCGCGCTGTTCCCGCACCCGCAGCACGCGGAGCTGCCGGGGAAGCACTGTCGCCGTCGCAAAGCTCGCACGGTTTTCTCTGACTCGCAGCTCTCGGGCCTGGAGAAGAGGTTCGAGATCCAGCGCTACCTGTCCACGCCGGAGCGGGTGGAGCTGGCCACGGCCCTCAGCCTGTCCGAGACGCAGGTGAGCGGAAGGAGAGGACAGCCCTGGTCTCTGCTTCGTTCTTCCCTCCCTTCAACTTTTAATACCCTCTGGACCCACTGAGGAGTTTTTCCAGTTGGAATGACCATGCCCCTCTCCCTTATTCTAGGCTTCCCCCAAGATCCTTAGTAAAAGTACCGATACCCCAACCTCATGTCAGACTTACTCCAGCAGAATAAATGGAGTGGAGCCCTGGACATGAAGGAAAAACTCCTCTGGAGATTCTGATGGTCACCTCCAGTTAGGAACTTATTTCCAAGCCTTCCTTACTCCCCACAGGCCAAGGACCTAACCGAGTCAGAGGTAAAATGATAATAATTCGATGTTCTCTTGTCCTGAGAGAAGCCCACACGGGAGATGTTTTTTTCTTATTTCAATCTCACAGAAGCAAATCTTCGAATGCATCTCCGCCCCCCCATACAGTGTAGTTTAAGCCCCCTCCCTGTGCCCCTGTCCTGAGCGGAAGAACTGTTTTTGTCTTCCGTCAGGCGCTGTTCACCCGCAACCTCAAAACCCCTTCCTCCACGCCTCCTCCCTCATGTTCTCTGTACCCGGAAAGGTGATTTGCTGTGAAATCGTTAGCTTTGCCAGGTCTGGGTCTGATATTTTTTTTTCTCCGAGGAGAACCAGCAAGTTCAATTCTCATCTTTCTGTCCAGGAGTCTTGCTGGATCAGGTACTTAGGTATCTCAACAGAGGAACGTAAGTTGAGCATAAAGGAGGCTCGTCCACGCAGCACTTACTATTCGTAATTCGAATTAATGACAGTATTGGCAATTACTAACCACACCATTTTGATCCTCATCATTATTTTGGGACATCCCCGGGAGCCCTGGGATATTTGATTCTCATGCCACCTATTTGTAAGCAGTTGAGGCTGTCACAGCTCTTTGGTAATTCGTCAGTGGATTGCGGCCCATTTCGCTAAAGCCCAGCAATCGCTCAGATCTGGAGGAATGACACGATTTCATTTTTGTCTCCCCGAAATCAGGTGAAAACGTGGTTCCAGAACCGGCGGATGAAGCATAAAAAACAGCTGCGGAAAAGTCAAGATGAGCCTAAAGCACCAGACGGGCCCGAGAGCCCCGAGGGCAGCCCCTGCGGCCCAGAGGCCGCTGCTGCGGAGGCTCGGCTGAGCCTGCCCGCCGGGCCCTTCGTGCTAACCGAGCCAGAGGACGAGGTGGACATTGGGGACGAAGGGGAGCTCGGCCCCGGGCCGCACGTGCTCTGAGCCGCCAGGCTGGGGAGGGTCGGCGGGAGAGGAGACCGCGGGGCCGGCGCGGTTCTCTCCCGGACGGGAAGACTCAGACTCCAGCCTTGCGGAGGGCCTCGGAGACCAGCTCCTGGAAGACAAAACCCACTGTCAACCTCCAGCGGTGCGGAGTCAGCGCGGCCCGCGGCTCGGCCTCACGCCGTCCCCTCCCGGCCGCCCTGTCCCTGCCAAGGGAGCTTGTGCGCCTAGGTTCGCTCGTTCCCAAGTCCGGCATGGTCAGCGGTGGGGACCAGCCCAGTACCGCATTCCAAATTGAAAATTGGGCTCTCGGCTCTGTACTCGGTGGGGGACATTTTTCTCCGCCGCGATCACAGACCCACTCCTCTCTCATGTCTCAGCCACTTGCCCCCAGCTCCGTTATTCGGATTCCGCGGCCTCTCCACGCGGACCTTTTGCCCTTCCTTGGGCAGTCGGATTGGCTACAGGCAAGGGACCAGGTGTCTGGGGGCTTCCGCGCTCTGCAGGGATCCAGGCAGAGCCGTAGCGTGATCTTTCGAACGCCCAGGGCCAGGACAGACTCGTGCGCTGCTGGTCACTAACCTCCCGCTCGCTTCCGTCCCCCACTCCCCACGCCTCATCTCTGACTCAAGTACTAAGGCGACTCCCTCGTTTCTGGGCGGCACTTCCGTCTTCTCCCATCTGTGTCCTCATCCAGGGCTCGCGGTTCTGCACCCTGGCACCCTTCCTGAGCTTGGGGCCCGCAGGCGCCGACGCCCGTTACGCGCTCCCTCCCGGGTACCAAGCGGCGCCAGTGCGCAGCGGGCAACTAGGGCAGAGGAAACCCCCAGGGCAATTTCTGCTTCCAGAACTTGTTGCACTCTTGTTCCGAAACTCTTTCACGTCCCACAGGCTACAGTATTTAAAAAGTGAGTTTTCCTCGGGTTGTGTGTGCAAATGCTCATTCTCAGCGCATTTTAGGGAATGCGGAGTTTTAGCGTAACGGGGTTTCCGGGCGTGCACCTGTTTGGGGACTAGATGAGGCGAGGGGCGGGGGGCGGGGTCTGATTGGCTTTGCGCGTTACCCCTCTCCTTTTCCATCCGGAGGTCTCTCATTCTCTCACTGGGTTTGCGGTCTCTTTAGACAATAAAAGGCTCTGGGGCAAAACTGGGACAGATCACGCCTTTCCGGGAATTGTTTGTTACCGCGTCCTCCTACGCGCGCGCCTCTCCCCTCCGCGCTAGGCAGTTTCCTATTCCCGGTGGAAATGAACTTGGCTAATAACCTTTCATTAACAGATTCCCGTTTCCCTCACTCCAACTTTTCTGTTTCGAATCGTTTGATTAATGGTCTTTAGTTCCACTTATATGGAAAAGGTCGCCCCAAATGGTATTTTGTGGCTCTGAAATGGTGAAGGAACAGAGATCTCTTGATATTTGGAGTTTAAAATTATGGTAACGAATCGTGCGACGATTCGTGCCCAGTACACTTAGCAAATATAGCAGCCGTGCCAGAGGCGACCTCAGCTTCCGATCCTCCTTTCGCTTCCGGTGGTGTCTTTAGGTAAGTGAGCCCAGAGAGGCTAGAAAACATTGAGAAGAGTACTGCTGGGTGGAATCCTGGCCCTGGGGTTCTAATGATTAATAATAGTTATATAAACCACAGTGGTGTGAGTTTAGGTTACATTTAATTTTTTATTTCTTATTTCTCCAATAAGGGGAGGAATCCTGAAGGTCCTTATAGGTCTAAATTCTATGATTCTGCAAATGTAGCACTGGGCATTTTTTTTTTCATGCGATATGCTTGTTGGAGAAACATTACCTGAGGTAAAGATAAGTGTCAGAGCCAGAGCTTTATCCAATCTGCATCATTTAGGAGACAAAACTATTGCTTTTAAAACAGAGGCGTTGTCTAGCCTCTTGGATTTTCCAGAGTGTTTTGTAATCAATCAATGATCCTGTGAGTCATAGATGACAAGGATTATTTTTCCCTTTCATAGATGAGGAAATCAAGGCTTGGCAAGACTGAATGATTTACCCATGAAATCAAGGCTGGCTAACAGCCAAAGGACAAAAAATATATTTTCTGACTTCTTGTTCGCTTCTTTTCCTATGCAGTATATTTTTTTCTGGTAACAAAGCATTGGTTAACATTATGCCTCTATCACTTTATAAGAACACCACTCCCGTTTCTTTAGATTGTATAAATGTGGCTATTAAAAGCAAATCTAGGCTCGGGTTTCTCCCCTCCCTCCCTGTTCGGATAAGGACAGTACTGTTTTAAGGCGGAAGTTTATGGCAAACGCTTTAATGAGACAAAAGACTTGGTTAGAGAAAAATATGTGATTTGTGAATGGGAATGTTCCTGGTAAGCTGGAAGGGAAAGTAGATAGTCTATTACCCAAGATTGAGGAGCTAAGGGAAAAATGGAATTCTTCTAATCCCAGGAAGAACAACTACTAAATTAGATTCGGGAAGAATCTTTACAGTGAGTAGAAATACTGTGCATATGGGGAAAAGAGTGTGTGTGTGTGTGTGTGTGTGTGTGTGTGTGTGTGTGTGTGTGTTTAAGTTAGATGGTGAACACAAACTCAAAAGTATCAAGCATTTACGTTTTTCTCCCCCTGCTTTCACAACAAGATGCCAGGGCTTATTCTGAGTCTAAGACGAGCAGATTCTATGCATTTCATGACCTTTTGTGTTGAAAAAGCAGGTAAATAGGAAAGCTGTTAGCATAAGCACAGATCTGCTTTGACCCAAGGCAGGATGAGTTCTGGAGCCCTGGAAATTGCTGGGTCTTTGATTCAGCACCAGGCCCACTATGGTATGGTTTTCTCATCAAAAAAGTCCTTGAAATTGGTGGCAAACAATCCAGTAGCAAAACTCTCCTAGTTTCTTTTTTTTTGATCTTCATTTTTATTTTTATATAGTGAGTTAGTGATCATGGTAGAGGGTAGATACAATTTAGTCTCAATTTAATGTAATATGACAACAATGTTTGTTTTTGGTCTTTATGAACCAAAGCTTCCATAGGCTGAAAAGTATTTTGTCTGAATAACCTGGGTTTTTGCAACAACTCAGTTTCACTTGGTGGTGAAAATCTGACAAAACTATGTTCATTATGATATATTAAAGAAAGACAAACATAGGTCTGATTTTGAAGAAGCAAGAACATCTTGAAATAGTCAAGGTGGGCAAGTCATACCAGATCTAATCCCAAATATAATAAGTAATTTGTTTCATATTTGTTCTTAACGCTCTGTTTCTGATGAACTTTATTTCATAGACTCTCAGAGAGGGACTCTTGATAATATTTTTGCTCATATAAGGACATGAAAAGCAGACAACACACCATCCGGCCCTGTATTAGCTGACGGTAGCACTGAAAAAATACTTAATTGGAATCCATGACACCATTTCAAAAGATAGAACACTGGCTTCCATCGACGTATATGATAATTAGAGAGCTATAGATGTAAAGGCACGGAATGCTTTTTGGTGCTAAGAGAATTGTGCAATAAATATATTTAGTTGAAGCAGTGGCTCCCTAGTCTTCGTGAATTAGGCTCAATATATGTGCAAAATAATGAGCAAATTGAAATATTTTGTATATTATATTTCTGTTTGTGTTTTTGGCATCACATTTTAAAAAGGATGTGAAGGAGCTAAAATTCATTCGGTATGCAGGAACCTGAATAGTAAAGGGTGTGGAAAAAACAAAGGAGTGTGAGCCTTTTAGCTTGGAGGAGCAAAGCTTTGGGGAGTGGGGAGGAGGTTAGCTGGGTAGCTGTGTTTAAATGGTTATGAGGCTATTCATTATCAAGGGGTATATCTATTCTGCCATGCTAAAGATATCAGAACCAGAACCAATAGGTGGTTCCAGGGAAGCAGATTTTGGAATAGCATTCGAGTGCCTCCTATAGGCCAGGTACTGGGCTATATATCACACAGGCTAAGTCTGCAGAACACTGAGCACCTTTTCACTAGAAAAGCTTAAGCAGAGACTGGAAGGCAAAACAGCAGGGATTCTTTATTATGGATTTCTGCATTAGGGAGGGGTTGGGCTAGATATCTTGTATGAGTCTTTCTAACTGTTAATATCCTCACATTCTATCTTTTTTTTTGGTAGACAAGCAACTATAAATTCCAAGTTATTAAAATTGTTATCTCACTAAGATTCCATTTCATATATTCTAATTTAAACAGATATATCCATAGCTATTAGAAGAATTAAGAGAAACAAGAAAGAGAAGAAAAGGATATTTCTTTATTAAAGAAGTCCCAACACCTCATTCTAGAAAGTAAGTGAAAATAAAGTTATGTTCCACTAAGTTAAGGACAAAGATATAGTCAGGGAAAAATTGTCAGTGTAAGAAGAGACACTTGACAAAATTTGAACTCTTCTTTTTATAAGTTGGAGAAAAATTAAGGCCCAGATATAGTGAGTGATTTGTCAGTGTCACATAGGGGTGGAATTGAGTAGAAGCCAATTTTAATTTTCATATCTTGCTGGTAACACACTGTGATAAAAGTGATGGTGGGGCTATTGTCATTGTAGCACATGGAGAAGATTTTTATAGCAATTTTGAATGTCACATTTGAAAAAAATTGTAGCTGGAAATTATCTAGGAAAATCTTAGATCAACTTTTGGAAAAACTTCTCATTAAGAGCAATCTGCAACTTGAATGGGCTCTTCTAAATGTACTAAATCTCCTAGCCAAGGTTGAATAATCACTTGTTGGGATGTTTTAGAAGATGTTCCTATATCCAGTAGGATGATCTCTAAGCCATCTCAAGTTTCCACATTTCTTTACTCTAAAAATTTTGACCTAATCTCTTTTAATTACAGAAGAGTCAACCAAGAGTCAGAAAGATTGACTTATCCAATGTCATACAGCCTATTAGTTTGGTGAGTTACAGAATATATACATCCAGAGGTCAGAGAATTCCAATAAGTATTTAGGAGTGAGGTGAAAATTCAAAATGGTTCTCATGTTTTCTTTCCATTGTATTTTCTGGTTGTGACTCTCCCTCCCAATGACACATTTTCTTTTCATTATATTTGCTCTTTTCTTCTCAGAATTCCCAGTGTGCCCACCAATAACATTTCCTCCATGATTTTATTTATAATACCACGAGCCTTCTCTTACTATTCTCTTTATGGCATTAGGGAGCCACATCAGATTTAGCATCATAGATGGCTTGGCTTAGAGGCTTAAATTCTAATCTTACTTTTGTGAATAGTGACATTATGTCTCTTACTTGCCATCTGAAAAATGAGGTGAGTGCCCTATAAATCAGTTAAAGATGGTGAGGGGATGTGAGATAAAAGCTATGAAGGCATCTACTTGGATGAAAAGAGCTAGAAGAAGATAATGAATTACAATATGGATATGAACATATCAGTGATAAACAAAATCCTCTATCAAACTTCATCGAATGACAACTGTCACAACATGGCTAACTAAAAGATATTAGCCTTGTGCTTCATCATATTATTATTAAGGGGTTATTATGTCTCTTGCAAAGAAAGTTTGTTTTTGTAATAACTTCATCTTATTTTCTCTTTGTCTGTCATTGTCTTTTTGGGCTAAGAGAGGACTTGTAAGCCCTGAATGACATAGGATCCAGAGCCTTCACTGAGGATGTTTCATTAAACCACTCCTTCCCCCACCCCTTACCTAGCCCCACCTTCATCCAGCCCCAGGGTTTTTGTTATCCCATTTGGTGACAGAGACAATGCTATGGAGGGAGGAAAGTTAGAATTCAAATTCATGGGAACCCTCTTAAGTGACAAAGAATTGACTGTGATTCCGGTATGGAATCTACCAGGGAAATTCCACAATTTGAGCTTCCTTCTGAAGCTTTTTATTTTATTTTAATTAAATTTTTTTCTTCATTTTTTAGAGCCAGCGTCTCACTTTGTTGCCCAGGCTAATGTGCAGCAGCATGATCATAGCTCGCTGCAACCTCCAACTCCGAGTTGCTAGGACTACAGATGTGCACCGCCATGCACAGCTCATTTCTAAATTTTTTGTAGAGACGGGAGACTCGCTATGTTGCTGGGAATGGTCTTGAACTCCTGGGCTCAAGTAATCTAGGCCTCCCAATGTGCTGGGATTACAGGTGTGAGCCACTGTGCCAAGCTTCTTCTGAAGCTTCTAAGAGAATTTTATAGCTTGAAAAAAGACATACTTGATGAATATATCTCTAGGACAGGAGTAAGTAAAAGAGTTGTTTAAAAATATTGACTAATACAATCTTTGGGGATGAGTTGAACATTTTTAACATCCATTCTCTCCCTAGCCTTCATGGTAACAGATAGCGGAGAAATTAAGTGTTACTTGCCAGTATCCTATCTGATAGTTAAAGAACGGCCAAATAGTCTTTATTCTTCCTTCAGTACTTGACTTGGCATGGGAAATAATCTGGGGAAAGCTATGGGAATAGGGATAGAGGGGTGGCTCCTTATCCTGAGTTTCAAATGGGAATAATTTACAAGCTGAGAGCAAAAAACTAGTACTTTATGCTTGCTCTGCTCTTTTTCTATTAATTTTTTTCTTATTCTATTCCTAAATTCCCTATTTTTAATTTTAAAGATACGGGGTTTAGCCAGTCATGGTGGCTAATGCCTGTAATCCTAGCACTTTGGGAGGCCAAGGTGGGAGGATCACTTGAGGCCAGTAGTTCGAGAACAGCCTGGGTAACATAGCAAGACCCCATCTCTGCAAAAACTAAAAAAAAAAAAAAAAAAGGATTTGTTATTTACACAGGCACATTGTTTAAAGAGTCAAATAGTTCTATGAGGATTATTTTTAAAAAGAGCAGTCTCGTGCTCCCTTCCTCATTTACTTCACTACAGAGGTAACCACTTTCCATTTTTGGCTGATAATTTTGGTATTTCTCTTCATGTTTCTAAGTAATTTCACTGAATTGCTGCTTTTTGATATTTCTATTTTAGGAATTATATAGTACTTCACAGTATAAAATATTGAAAATTTCACTTTTTCCCCCATACTCCCACCACATATACGCACCCTCTCTATTGCTCTTCCCAATATGGTAATTTGGGTTAGATCATGACTGTGATAGGTACTCGTAATTCTCAGCTAGGTCAAGTGATCAACTACTTTTCTTTGCTGCAAGACTTCTTGTTTTCCTTGAAATTGTCTTATTTTATTATTATTAAATTTTTTTTTTTTTTTTTTTTTTGAGACAGAGTCTCACTCTCTTGCCTGGAGCAAGTGCCGTGGCGTCAGCCTAGCTCACAGCAACCTCAAACTCCTGGACTCAAGCAATCCTACTGTCTCAGCCTCCCAAGTAGCTGGGA
>CAUYSK010030126.1:0-23945 GCA_963575035.1 Avahi laniger
TTAATTTCTTTCTATTTTTGGTAGAGATGAGGTCTCGCTCTTGCTCAGGCTGGTCTCGAACTCCCGAGCTCAGAACGATCCGCCCACCTCGGCCTCCCAGAGAGCTAGGATTACAGGCGTGAGCCACCGCGCCCGGCTCATAATTGATTTTTAAAGTGTCACTTGGTGGTGGTATAAATAGGTCTCCAAAGGCATGAATGCTAGTACAGAATATCTGGCATCTAGGCATTTATTTTTCTTTCATAAATTTCAGTATATGAAAAATCCTTTTTCCCCCTGATTTTTTTTACTTTAGATGTTTATAATAGAGTCTAGCTTTTCTTATATAATAAATGTATAATATTGATTCTAAGGCAAACTTTAAAAATATTCTAATATTTCTGACAGTTGGGTTGTGACTTAAAAATCAGTGAGGTCTTAGATTAGAAGAAATGTAGTATGATGTGAATATATAAATACATGTGATGTGGATATTTATATATGCACACACAAATACATGTGCATGCATTTATACATACATTGAATGGAATCTGGCCTACTATTAGATAAATATGAAATCAGTATGCCTGAGTAGACTAGTTTCCTAAAGCATGTTTGATTATCTTAGATCTACCATTAGACCCCAGTATATTTTGCTATAATTATCAACGTTTCCCTTAGAGGGCAAAGGGAGGGGAGGAGGTAGGAGTAAACGGGAAAATTGACTAGCACAATTTTAGCTTCTTATTTACTTTTAAGTCCTTTCTTCAGTGAATGTTTCCGGTAAATGTTAACTCTTTCACAAGAGGAATTTAAGTGGTATATTTTTATTTGGAATCTTTCCCCTCATTTCCTTTTCCTACCTCTTAAGAATAGCATTTCATGGCTATAACAATAGGATTTTGTATGCGAGCCCATAGTTTTCTTGTCAGTATTAATGATCCCACTTTTTTTCCCTCGAGGAAATGCCTTCTGATTGCTTCGCCACTATTGTTTAGACATCTTATTTTGGATTTTTCTTCTAAAACTTGCCTGGAAAGAAAAACAGTGATTGTTGAAAAGATCTTTATTCTGTCTGGTATTTTTATCCCTTGGAAGTTTGACTAGAATTCCACATTTTAAATATTATTCTTATAGGGCATTTTACATTGAACAGTGATGATGAGTGTTTCTAACCTTACATAAAAAGTATATTTGTATAGTTGTGCAGCTATTCAGTATAGGTTATAATTTTATGAAAATTCATTTCCAGTTTGGTTGTTAGGTGAGAATGTTGCTAGAGCCTTAGGTAGCACTACTTCCTCACCATCTTTATAATTATGTTTTTGCCAACTATTATCCAGCATAGTGTTGTAAAGTATATTTAATAAAAATTTTTTATATTGGGTTTTATGATGTAAAATTGTACCTTTGCCCTGGAATATTTTATTCAAACCCATTTTCAGAAATTCTTTTCTTGATCAGTAGTGTATTTCTCTGGTCTTTGAAAGACCAAATTCAAAGTATATAAAATCTTTAATACATTATACTATTTTGGAAGATAAGGAATTCATTTCAATAGCTGATTATAAATCTTAAATTTTCCTGTTTTTGTTCTTATTCATTTCTTGTCCAGAAAAGATACGTAATCCAGTCTTTGTAGCAGTACAAAGATACCATCATTTGTAGTACTAATTCTCATTTTGATTCAGAGTAAAGTTTATAAAGTTTATTCATTTCTGCATTTTCAAAAGTTGGTTTATTCTGTATTTCTGTATCCTGGGATACAGTTTATGAAGGATTATGATACATGGGTAGAATTTATTGTTTTCAAAATAATGTTGGAAGAGGAACAGTGATAAGGAGTGGTCCTCATCAAATCTGAGTTTAAGGTTTTGTTTGGTCTAACTTAAGCTTCTGTTTTTTGTTTAACATACTTCACCAGAATTCTGTGTTTTCATTTCTTTTTTTCTTTCTTTCTTTCTTTTTTTTTTTTTTCCCAGAGACAGGGTCTGACTGTGTCACCCAGGCTGAAATGCAGTGGCACAATCATAGCTCACTGCAACCTCGAACTCCTGGGCTCAAGCAATTCTCTTGCCTCAGCCTTCTGTGTAGCTGGGACCACAGGCGTGCGCCACCACACCCAGCTAATTTTTTTCATTTTTTAAAATAGAGACAGGGTCTCCCTATGTTGCTCAGGCTGATCTTGAACCCTGGCCTCCAGCAATCCCCACCTCAGCATCCCAAAGTGCTAGGATTACAGGTGTGAACCACCGTGTCCGGCCTGTGGTTTCATTTAATACTGACAATCATGATTCTATACTGCTTTTATATTTCTGATTGAGTACAACGGAATTCTGAGGTGCAAAGTCAGGTTTAACTTTAAATCTTATTTTTAAAGTGTTAGGCTTTCATAAGCTTATGCAATCTCACGTTGTACGTTCCTAGCTATCAGTAATGTTTTTTCCTGGATTTTCTTCTCAGCAACCCGATAGCAGAAGGGTCAACTCTTCTGTTGGATTTTCTGTTTTGCAGCATACAAGCAATGACCCATATTGCTTTGTGGAATTTTATGAACACAGAGATGCAGCTGCTGCATTAGCTGCTATGAATGGGAGAAAAATTTTGGGAAAGGTAAGATAATAGAATGACGGTACCTTATAAGGACTCACATTTGCATGTTAAATTAGTTTGTGTTCTTTCTTAGCAAGTTTTTAAACAGATATTCAGCTGCTGAGTGATGGTTTTACTTTATTCAGCCTAATGCTTTTTCAAAAATAATCCTGCTTTGTAAATGATTTTATAAATGGTAAGTGTTACAACTCATGACATGCCTAATAATTTTATTAAATATAATCTTTATTTTTAGGAGGTCAAAGTAAACTGGGCAACAACACCAAGTAGCCAGAAAAAAGATACTTCCAGTAAGTACTCCTGCTGCATTTTACTGTGGAAGAATTCTGAAATTATCCTGGCAGCATCACCAGCTTAAATAGGGTTTTTTCCTCCTTTTGTGTTGCCTAAAAAAGGTTTAGTAGCTGACGACTTAAGTATTTGATTACCAAATGCTTTGATTTCAGATCACTTCCATGTGTTTGTTGGGGATTTGAGTCCAGAAATTACAACAGAAGATATCAAATCAGCATTTGCCCCCTTTGGTAAAATATCGTAAGTATCATAATCAGTACTACACTTAATAGTGATAGGCAAAATTGTATATGATTAACTTGTAATAAATTAAGATTTTCTTTCTCTAGTTAGTGTGATTTTTTTCGGTTTTTGTTATTTTGTTTTTTTTTAAATTTGTTTTCTTTTTTGAGTAGTAGATGTTGTTGAAAATGTTAATGTCATTTCAGTGTTTTGGGGTCTTGTTTTCATCTAATCCTGTGTATAATATGTTAAAAAAGATTTTAAGTGATTGTGTTTGTTATCTTTGAAGCAGATGTTTGAATGGTAAAACTTACAAAGTCCAGCTTTTTGTCAAATGTTTTCAAAATTTGGTGGTTAAGGATAATGGGTTAATCAAAAGTAAATGTATTTATACTGTTTATTGAAAGTAAATGTGATTTATACTGAGGAATTTGTGAATGTGGAAAAGTAGGTAAATCCTTGGCTATATTGTGATTAAATTGGAAATGTTCATGTTTTATTGTGACAAATGTGTTTTGCTATTTTAGCTGTAAGTGAAAAGTAGTACTATTACTGCATTAAAATGTTTCAATGTCTGAGTCATAAATGTGGAATTAATCAGTAGGTTTTTTTGTTAGTGATATTTGATTCTGCTAGTTAAGGGGCAAATGTGGTTTGATTTTTAACAAAACTTAATGCTCAGATTTTACTGTTGTTAACTTGATCAAATATATATTGGATCTGAATATATGTATATATATATATATACACACTGAAAGTATTTACAAGTTTTATAAGATGTTTATCACAATTTACCTTTATGATTAAAATCAGTTTATTTTGTGTATTTCCTGTAGCTTTAAATTAAACGTTTTAGTACTACTTGACAGGAGTATGTTTCAACTAAGAACAACAATTTTTTTCTCTATACAATTTGTTGTTCTATAGATATAATTTATTTGAAAGATTTAATTCTTAATTTTCTGTTTTAATATTTGCTTTGCTTTTTAATCTAAATATGGTAAGTAGTACTGTTTTAAAAATCAGTATTATAAATAATACAGGTTACTGTTTTCAATCTTTATTTATACCTGAGACCTGCAGTTTTTCTAAAGTCCAAGTCACAATTAAAAGTAATAGCATTCTGGTTATTTTGCAGAATTGCTCATAAGAATGGACAGGATCTTGAAGGCTAACTGCAAGGAACTGTGCACACTGGAACTCAGTTGTAGATTTTTTTTCTCATTTCTATTTATTCTTATTATACATTATTTATATATACATATTTTAGTATTTACATTTTAACATTCTATATTCAATGGAGTTCTATATTTCCAATCATTTTAACTTACTCACTAAAATTTCTGTGTAAATTTGTTGTTTTCGTACTGGTGTGCTTAGCATTGTTGTTAGTTTTTTATTCTCCTTTCTTAAATTTCTGAAAATGTCAATTTTTCAAAATTTACAGCTGCCCAAACTCCAAAATGATGGTAGAGAATTGACCAAGAAAAATAAAGAAATCTGTTAACAGGCCATGTATGCCTTTTTAATTCCTATTTTTTCCTCTTTTTCAATTTTTTAATATTTCATATATTTTGTATCACTAGGCAGAAGACATTTAACTATTTAGAGATTGCATGGTAAAGTAGTTAGCATTGTTACAGTAATTTATAGAATCAGTAAACCTTAGAGGACACTAGCAAATAGAATATTAGAAAAGGAAACTATTGTTCCTATTAATCTTCAAATTTGAGCATTTAATTTAGAAAGCACAGGCTATGTGATTAGGTTGCATGTTTATTACATGTTTTTGTCCTACTGCTTTTTTCTAACAGGTAAAGAAGCATTAGGGAGAGTTCAGGAATGGCTGTAGTTAATTAGGGCTAACTGGAATTTTATTTTAAAAATGCTCACAATACAGTGTGTGTGGTTCCTTTTAGTTTTTATTTTGAGGGTGACTCTTACTTCCCTCATTTAGCTGTGCTTCTTTTCACAGGGATGCCCGGGTAGTTAAAGACATGGCAACTGGAAAATCCAAAGGCTATGGTTTTGTATCTTTTTATAACAAACTGGTACGTTCTTCCAACTCAATTTAAATTTTTTAATACTGAATTTAGTCATTAGTTAATATATCGAATCTGAAACTTGAATGTGCATGGATATTAACTACAAACAAAACTCTTACGTAATTTTGTGTATGTTTTAATAATAGGGTATAATTCATTCTTCTTTCATAAACTCGGAAATAAATAGCTGGGAAAAAATAGGGTGATTATATGGAAGATTATTAAAATTGTATTTGTGCATTGGTGAAGGTAAGATGTATTGGAAGCAAAGCCCAACTCTAGGACAAATGAGCTAATCTGAGAATTTGGAGGGTGGTAGGTAAATTATATTCAGTTTTATTAATAACCATGAAAATCTCATTTTTAACTCTTCTTTTAAATTATTATTTATACTTTTATAGCTGGGATGTTAATGACTAGCAAATTATGTAAATGAAAATTTAAGCAATTCGTCTTGATTTTTGCATATATTCTTTATGAGGTACCAAAATATCTAAGCATTTGCATTAACTGTAATGTTAAATAGTAAAGTGGGCCTTGATTTTAGAATAGTTTCAACAACTTAAAATTACCTGCATTTTTAAAATAGGTAACTTAAATGGCCTGCATTTTATTGAAGTGGTAAGATAAAGAGCCAGAATTGTAGTGTCTTTGCTTAGATTAATTGCAAATTCACATTGGTTTGGGTAATCTAAACTCATTTTTTATCAACAGTCATTTTACAGCATTCTAAATGACAATTCAGAAATTTTCTGTCTTAACAGGAGTTTTAAATCTTTTGTCATAGTCATAATTCATTACTGATAAGAATGTAGATTTTGGGGAATAGGCAGTTTAGACCGTAATATTAAAGTTTTTATATATTCTTCAGCAAAAGTTACAAATAAACCACAAAATTAAGATATTTGAAAATGACTTTGTGTTGTGTGAGTTCTATTTCTCTTTTTATTCAAACGTGTATGTTTGAGAAACTAACAACAATTTTTTTGGATAATCAGTAGGATTATGACTTTTCCTTACATATTTGAATTATGATAATTTCCCTTTACTTGAACTTAAATATTGGCATTTTGAAATCTATAAATAAAAATAGCTTTTATGAGTCACTCAAGTTCAAATCATTTTCTAGTTGGTAATAGTTCAGTGTTGTTTAGGATATTTAGTGAATTCATCTACTGATGAGATTTATTGGATCCAGCAGTGCCAACATTTTATTTCATCTTGCCAGGTCTTACATACCACTATTTTCTTTGTGATTGTTCTTTCTTTCTCTTTTTTTCTCCATAGGATGCAGAAAATGCAATTGTACATATGGGAGGTCAGTGGTTGGGTGGTCGTCAAATCCGAACCAATTGGGCCACACGTAAACCACCTGCACCTAAAAGTACACAAGAAAGTAAGATTTGTCTGCTGTATATGTTAAAAGTATGGATTCTTCACAAAATTATGTACTAGTGGAGTCTTCGTTTCTTAATATTTAAATTAGTATTGCAAGACTCATTTTGTATTTCATTATGTAAAAATGATTAGGCTGTGGTATAAGTATTTTTGGAGCTATGAATCACTTGATTTTATAGATCAAATCTATTTCATATCATAGCATCAAGGAAAAAAATTATATTTTCTCCTCCCATTTAGGCATATCTTAATTGAGGGATATCTTAATAGTACATAGTGATTAATAAAAGTTTTATAATAACCGTATAACAATCAACATTTTTGTTTTCTTTCTGCATACAGATAACACTAAGCAGTTGAGATTTGAAGATGTAGTAAACCAGTCAAGTCCAAAAAATTGTACTGTGTACTGTGGAGGAATTGCTTCTGGGTTAACAGGTACTCTGCTTGGTTTTCTGATTGCCTTCTCTGTGGCACTTCATCACTATTTAGTATGAATTTTATGATATACACCAGTCTTAAGTATTTTATTTGCATGTTTGTGTTTTACAGATCAGCTTATGAGACAGACATTCTCACCATTTGGACAAATTATGGAAATACGAGTATTTCCAGAGAAGGGCTATTCATTTGTCAGGTAATATCCTGCCTATAATATCATTATTAGTCTTACATTTGATTCATTTCTTATTTGACCCCCAAGGTATCTGAGTTTGTTATTTTGGTACTTTGTAATATAGAATTTTACTTACATAATGTCCTTCAGGAAAAATACCAACTTACAGATGTAAACTAACGAATTTCTGTATTATTTACTATTTTAAGGTCTTAAAAAATAAAAGACAAACCTTATGATTTTTTTCTCTCAGATTCTCAACCCATGAAAGTGCAGCCCATGCCATTGTTTCGGTGAATGGTACTACGATTGAAGGACATGTGGTTAAATGCTATTGGGGTAAAGAATCTCCTGATATGACTAAAAACTTCCAACAGGTAATTGGATTTTTCACAGCACTTTTTAAGGTTCCATCTTACAAATCTACATAAAAGCTTTGGAAACTCTGTAAAATAAACAATAAAATAAAATGAAACATAGCTACTTTCAGTTGATTGTATTAATGCTGTTTCAAAATTGATTATTTTGCGGTATTAACTGAATCTTAATACTTTCTTTTCACAGGTGTCACCACCCCAATAAACTTAGACAATGATAAATAACAGAGTCCTATTCACATAAGGGTGCTTACTTAGTTTTTCTCTTCCTTGTCTCCCACTCTTTCTTCAAATACGGTGTTTCTTACTTGTTCCCTAAAACAATAATTTGCTTTTTCCTAGGTCGACTATAGTCAGTGGGGCCAGTGGAGCCAGGTGTATGGAAACCCACAACAGTATGGACAGTATATGGCAAATGGGTGGCAAGTACCGCCTTACGGAGTGTATGGGCAACCATGGAATCAACAAGGATTTGGAGTAGAGTAAGTCGTTTGGGTTTTTTCAGTATAGAAGCAGATACAGTTCTGACAAAAGAAATAAAGGTGTGTTTTTATAGGGAAGATTTGTTTAAATTATACACATTGACCTATTTGGCATTTTAAGCATTATAGAAATAATCTAATGAAATGTGATTTATGATGCTAAAAAATTACTTCTCATTACTTAGGTGAAAAGGGAGGTTGGTAACGTTTGGTGCCTCCTACTATCCCTGTAGGCAGTTGGTAGAATTATATTTCTAATACACTTTTTTTTTCTTATTTTTGCATGTTAAAGATCTTTGTCTAGGTATGTTCAGAAATTTGATGATTTTATGTCTGTTTGGCATGTATGAGAAATGTCAGAGATTTATGTGATACAAAGTAACTTGCTTCCTCCCCCTTCCCCCTTGTTAGAGTGGGTTAGTCCCTTGTAATTTTTTGCCCTAGGCCAACCCAGACCTTTATTTTCACTGCTTTCTTCTTTTGAGACTCTTTCCAACACGATCTTGTGTTTTTAAAATGTCTTGTAAATTGATAGACCATGTGTACAATATATGATGGGTAAATGATGTATTGAGGCATTTATCTTTGTTTTAAAAATCAGTTTTCATACTCTTTAGAGATGTCATCGTGCTAAGTTAACAGAAATTTGAGACTAATAGTGGGATATATATTCTATACTTGTGTCATTTATTTGATCTGTTTGTTGTAGGTTTATTGATACCTAGTTGTCTATTCTGTGGTTAGGCTTTGCTTAATTTTTGGATAACTGTGTAGATGATTATTTTTTTTCTTGTGTTTGCTGAAGATTTTTTTTTTTCCTTCCAAGTCAATCACCTTCTGCTGCTTGGATGGGTGGATTTGGTGCTCAGCCTCCCCAAGGACAAGCTCCTCCCCCTGTAATACCTCCTCCTAACCAAGCTGGATATGGTATGGCAAGTTACCAAACACAGTGAGCTGGGACTCTAAAAAAAAATGTAATTCATGATAGGCTTCAATTTCCTGTGACACTCTGAAGACATGAAAGTAGACGTCGGAAAATGAAAATATTTATTTTAAAATTGAAATGTTTGGAACCTTTAGCACAGCTTTGCTTTGGTGAAGAACACATGTCTTCTAGTTCTGCCTTTTTAAGTTTTTGTTCATGATGGATATGAACATGATTTTTCTTTGTGTACAAAAACTAAAATAAAGTCAATAAAGACAATTCTGACTACAAATTTTGATATAATAGGAGAAATGGGTAATACATTTTGATTCTTATAGATACTCTTCCATTTTTATCTTGCTGTTCAGTATTTTAACTCACTGTGTTTTTAAAAGAGCAAAAAAGGGAGGATCGTGAAAAACTGGGAATCACACATAAGTTCATCCTGAATCCTGATACTCCCCTCCCCTACCCTGAGGTGGACCACATTTGAAGTCAGCAGAAAAGAGTGTGATATTCAGAAGAAATGCATGATTTTGGAGTCGCTTTCGAGGAAATATTTACTTTATGCCTAAAGAAACTGAAGCCAGACTGAAATTTTGCACCCTAAATAAGGAACAGCATTGTCTGAGTTACTTGAGCCTATGTTGGTGGTCCACGTTAAGACATATTTTTAAAACTTCCAAAAGTGTTGATTATTAAAATTGTAGTATATTACATTTCATTTTTGGGGGGGGGAATTCCAAGTATGGTGTTTGTATTAAAGTCAGACAGGCATACTTGTGCTTTTACATGAAGTTTAAATGCTATACATTGTAAATATTGAATAACTACAGTGTTTAAAAAGCATGCTTCAACATAGAAGTAGCAGCAATGTAATTATTTGAAGTAACGCTTAATACACTTCACTGCATTGAGTGCAGTGGGTTGTTCAGAATGTTCAAGACTGACATTTCCAAGGTTGGCTACTATGTAAAATTAAAATTACACAAATTATGCAGAAAAAGCCTTAATTTTAATTTCATAGCAAATCTTTGATGCATTAGTACATTCTAAAATGTCATTGGAAATTAGGGGTTTTGTTTTTGGTTTTAGGGGTTTTTTGCTTTACATTACTTGGTATGTAAATACCTTAATTAAAACCTTGTAAACCAATTTCAAGGTTACTGTTATAAGTTGTATAGTACAAACGTTTTTTAAAAATCTTGGGGTGTTTATAAAAATTAGATATATTTTGCCCAAGAATTTTTTTAACAAGATTGCTAAAACATCTTATTTAGACAGTTCAATGTACCAATTTATAATTGGATATTCAGTTTAAATAGTACACAGAGTTGTGACTTTTATTTTTAATTAATTTTTTTTCTTTGTGGGTAGTGTGCATGGGATGACAAGCATGAATAGAGGCTTAAGTTGTATGTGTGCAGTTTGTAAATGAATTAGTTGGGAAGATGCAGAAGATTGAAGTTTGCTTTTGAAGCATTTTTCAGGCTATGTGGATAAAATCTGCCTCAGATTTCTATCAAACAGGAATGTGAAATAGATGAAATTCCCTGTATTTGAATTGTGAGAGCTAGGGGTGCAAATGTTTTGGCAACGTATTCAAAATATTGTTAGCCTGAGCACCAAAATGAGAAAATAGCCTTTCACAGTTAAGTAATAAGATGCAACTGGCACCCGCAAATTACTATTTTTTAAACCTTTGAAGTCTTAAAATTAGCTTTAAAATAATGATGGTTTTATAAATTGCTGACCACAATAATTTTGGTGTTCTTCTTTCTCCACTTGGAAATATAGCCAAATGTATTCAACGTAAAAATTCACCAGATCTGAAGTTCTTCATCTTTGGGCCAAAATTTTTAATGACACCTTAATTTTAATCATAACAGTCATCTATTACACTCTTCTATTATAAAATATACCCTTATTTCTTTTGTTTGTAGTATCTTTGGGGATATATTTTATAGGGAGAACACTCAAGCAATTATATATTAATGATGTCCCCAAGTTAAAAATTTCATGAATATATGTGAAATGTGAACAACTAAAGACTTTTTTTTTAATTGATAAAAGCTTATTAAATTCTCAGTTTGCCTTTTTTTGGTCTGCCAGTAAATTAAATAGCTTGCTGAGGTAACTAGCAGCTAAATATAGCTGTAACGTTTCCTGGTTGTGTATTCTATGATTTAATAAAATTATCCAGACTAGTTATATTGCCATAGTAAACATGCAACTGAAGTGTCCTTCGTCTTAATCTGAAAGAGAACAAGATTTCATTATGAGTTCAGTTAATGGAAATCATTTCATATTAAATGGTTTTTAAAATATAAAGCTACTTATCCAAATACGCCATTTAAAATAATATGTCAAGCTAACATAGACTCAGACAATTTTATAACAAAAATGAAGCGAGTGCTATTTTGATCCAGTTTAAGCCTAAGAATTGCTCTCCCTGTTCCCTTCCATGTTCATTAAAAACAGCAGCAGAGATTCTTTGGCACACAAGGAAATGTTTCCTATTTCATAATTATTTTGAGATTTATTTTGGTGATGTGTTTCTGACTGCCATCTTCTTTGCTCTAATAATCTCTCTACTAGTATTTCCCCCTCATGCCATTCCCACTTGATTTTTATGTCTGCCGGCAGTGATAGGCTAAAATGACTGGCCAACTTAAGCCAAAGCTGTAAACCACAGTTGAAGTAAGTCTTTCAATAAAGACTAGACTATATTATAAGTTGCTTTTTCTTATTGTCGTTTATTGCATAATTATTCCTTCCAGGCTGCCATGCAATGCAATTTGGTTTTCTTTTATCAGTAAGGTATATGAAGTACATGTATATTCAGGACTTATTTCTGTGTTCTATGTAAGTGTTATAAGTATAAGTTATAAGTATAAGTGTTCTATGTAAGTCCATTAGCTTTGTTGAATTATAATTTTTTTTCTTTTTAAAAATTTTAGTAGATTTAGGGGGTACCAGTTGAATGAATTCTATTATTTGTATATATTATATAGTGGTGAAGTCTGAACTTTTAGTGTACTCATCACACAAATAGTGTATATTGTACCCCATAGGTAATTTTTCATCCCTTATCCCCTGCTTTGTTGAATTAAAATTTAATCTCTGGATATGGAGGAGTAGATATTTGTATTCTAAAAATATGCTCTATTGAATATTAATATAGTAAAATCTCATTAATTTGAAGTACTCAAATATGGAAACTATTATGTCTCGGTTGATCTTTGGTAGTGTCTGTAAAGATTATGCTTGAGAAACATAGAAAATAAGAAAAGAACTTAATAAATGTCTGGACACTTTTCTAATAGGTATGCCCAAGTTAAGTTTTCCCTATTAATTAAAAATCAGCATTTGGGCTTCTTAATACATTATAAACATTGACTTTGCATTTTTAGTATGCAATGGAAAGATGCAAAAACTATTTCTTTTAGACTTTTAATAGTTTTATAAGCCTTCACTCTTAAGTGATCTAAATGAGGGAGATTTTGCTTAAATGTGTATTCTGCTGTTTAGTAGTAGTAAAGTATCCTAATGATTATGATCAAATAGGTTACTATGAATTAGATTGCCATCTATTCTGTTTTTAAACAAGGAAATTATGCGACTAATTATGACTGAAAGTGTGTTGTTCCAAATTGCAGTAAGTTAGCATGGTGTTTAAATGCTATATTAATATGAAAACTAAGCTCCCATTTTCTACTTAAATTGACTTTATTTTGAAAGATAGTGCAGATAGGCTATAATTCATAAGGTACTTTGTGCAAATATCTCTTTTTAGGGGCAAGAATGACATTTGATTTTTAGAATTGCCTAAATGTGAAAGAAGTTCAATTTATATCTAGGAAATAGGGTTGGGGGGAACTATTTGTTATTTTTACCATAAGGGGAAAAAGGTCCTAATAGCAATTGACCCTTTTATACAATTAGGCTTTTGTTTGGGAAAAGAGATTAATCTATATAACTTTTATGATGGTTTTTAAACAAAAATATCAATTAGACTAACAGTTGACAAAAGAAGTGTATCCAATAAATGATTTCCTTAGTGTTTTAACTCAGTTCCAATTTATATCCTAAATTTTAACTTTTCCAGTTTATTGCACTTTTAAAAATTCACTATTGTTTCTCTGAGCTGTACCTCTGGGAAAGTGATGCACATCTAAGTCTTAAAGTTGGCTATGAAAGTTTGCAAACATGAATAAAACTGAAGTGCTTTTGGATAGCTGTTAGGGGACAGCCAGGGCAATTGTATGCTGAAAAGCAATCTCAAAATTGAGCTGTCCAGTTGTTGATTTTGCAGCTGGGCTTAGCTTGCCTGTGGACCTCCTCTTTTAACTATCCTTCATTCTTGTGAACTGACAAGAGTTTTGCAAAAAGCCTGTTAGGTGGTGCTGTGGAATTGTGGCATTTTAAGGTAAAACAGATTTTGCTATATCCAGCCAATAGATAACCATAACTTGCCCAACTGTGATTTTTTTTTTTTCTCCTTGTTTTCCTCTGTCTTTCTTCCTTAGGTTTAAGTATACAAATGAAGAGAAGTCCGAAACCATCTGGACAAAATGGGCATGAAATATGTAGCCATATGCAACTGTGTATGTTCCGAGAATTGATACTGTGTAAACTTCAGGTTTTCATATTCAGTTCATTTTAATGGTTAAGAGTTGTGAATTGAGTTGTTCCATATGTGGTTTATATGATGCCTTTTGCTCACAAAAATCTAATGGATAAATCTTAGCTAAGAAAAAAATACCGAGACTACCCATTTAATCTTAGTTTGCTTCTTTTTGAAAAGACTAAACTTGAAAAACATTTCTAATTTTCTTTGGCTAGGTTATATTTTTAGCATATGGCACAGCTCACATCTTGTATAATGAGGATTCTGTTAGAAAAGGAGTGGTGACTCAGGTAATGAAGGAGGGAGGGGAAAGCCCTGATTCAGGAGCACATTGACATGAGACTAGAGTCTGGTCACTAGACAGTCCTGGGCAGGTGCAGTGAGCCATGCATGTATAATCGTGTTGGGTGTGATATGTAATATGTTACTGGTTTAAGACTGCTCATTTTATCAAGAAGACTAGGAAGCTTATCAGGTTATTGAAAATAAAATATTACCAACATCTTTGGTGTTAGATGGCCCTGATAGTTTCTTTTCAGTTTCCTTTTTATTTACTAATGTGGGTTCTACAGGTGTAATAGAATGTTAGGCAAATGCTACCTTTTTAAAATACCTTTTAAATCTACATTTAATTAATTATACCCCGGGGTATATTTTATTTTTAAACATGGATAACTTCATTCCCTGATTGCTTCATTATGTTTATATCTTTGGTATATGTCAGTTTTAGAATGAAAGCTGTATGGGGGCAGGAACTTTTTGTTAACTACACTAATTCTAGGACTTACAATCCTAGAATTATAGGCATGTGGTAGTTCTTGGCATGTGATAGATGTTTTAGTAAAAGTCGAATGCATGAATGTGATTGAGGAAGTGAAAGCAAACATGTATTTTAACTCCTTAAAACCAGAACAACGCCTGGCATTCTACTTGAATAGAACTTGATCAGATTACGTTCTTGTTAAAATGCAGGTGTGGGGGCTCCATGGTTGTGAGTGATGGTAGTCTGAAATAAAACTAACCGGCTCGATTCCTTTTTTCTTCTTCCTGGCTTTGACTTAGGAGAAAAAAACTTCACTGGCCATGGTCACATGTTTTCCACAGAAACTAGTTTTTTTTGGAATTAATGATCACTGTGACTGCCACCCAATATAGTTTGCCAAGCGTCATTCAGAGGTGGTTAGGATGTCTCCCTAGTGCAGAAGTACTGGGTGTACCAAGTAGAAACCGTAGCTGCCTCTGCATTGCACTCTTCGAGAATGTGGGTGACACTGGGCCATGATGGCAGACAGCTTTGGGAGGGACATTTTTTAAGAAGAGCGTCCGTCAGCACAGCAGAACTGGGTTTTTCGATAGGCATCTAATCTAAGTTTAAGAGACAAAAATGGAGCTAGTCATGGGAAGTGACACAGTTGAGATTCTTGAAGTGCCCATTCTATATAGCACAGACATCTAAAATCAGGGTGTGCTTCAGCATGTTTACTGATAAACTGGTTAGAATAGAAGGAAGTTGCTTAATTGTTTAAGTGAGAATGAAGATAAGAGAAATTATAAAAGACTTGTAGCAATCCTAGGGAAATGGTAGTTTATCAGTGTGATCTTTCACTGTTTGATATCCCCTATGTGAAAGCACAATTAAAATAGTGTGTCACCTGAAATTTGATTTGTCATCTATGAAGCTTAAATTCTATATTCTTTGGTTGGTTACTAAATGTGTGCACTGAATCTATTTGCACTGTCAAATGCAAAAATTTTAAATTTTAATATATCTGGAAATTACTTGTATTTACTCACAGATATTTACAGCCTTACTCAAATTTACAACCTCTTTCAAGCAAATGCTTTGTTTTTGGCATTAGATTTGCTCATAATTTTATTATACTCACTAGACTGGTGACAAAATGAAAAATCAGAAACAAAAAATCAAAACATATCACTTTATAGATCCTCTATCTACTCTCTTCCTACCGTAGTCTAAACCAACATCTTCCTTCATCTGGACTACTGCAGTGTGTTCCCACCTGGCCTTTACCATATGTATACTATAAAATATTTTATAAATTAAAATATTACACAAAAGTACACATATGTGTACAGCTCTGAATTTTCACAAAGTGAACACATTCATGTAAAGCACTCAGATCAGGAAGTTTGACCTTGTCCGTACCCCAGAGGCCTCATGCTCTCTCTTAATCTCTAACTTCCACTGTTCCTAAGATGAGCTAGCCTGATTTTATATGATCACAGATTAGTTTGCCTATTTTTTAACTATATAAATGGACGTAGGCAGTATGTTTTCTTTGTGCCTGGCTTAATACAGTGAGTTTCATTCTTGTTGCATGTAGCTGATGGTATTCAGCGCTACGTTATTCTCATGTGAATGTGCTGCGACTTATCCATTCTACTCTTGATTAAACACTTGGCTTATCATTCAGAGGCTATTATATATTAGTGCTGTTAGGAATTTTTTAAAGTGTCTTGAGGAACATATGTGTACATTTCTATTGAGTATCTACCTAGGAATGGAATTCTGGGTTCTAGGATATGTGGCTTAATAGATGTCACCCAACAATTTTCCAGAGTGGTTGCATGAATTCACACTTGCATGCAGTACTGTATATGAAGTGCTCCTCACATTGCCAGAACCCGATACTATCAGGCTTTTCTCACGTTAACTGTTCTGGTATCTTACCTAAGCTTTTAACCTTTTCAGCTTTTTCTATACAACAAGCAAAGTAACTTTTAAATTTAATTTACCGTTATGCAGATAATTTTAAAGTTAGATGCACAATCCAAAAGGTACAAAAAATATACACAGTAAAAACTTGTTCCTCCCACTCATCTCTCTTAGCCATCTAGTTCCCATTTAAAGAGGCACCGGTGTTACCAGCGTCCTGTAGTTTTCGAGAGGTATTTGCTCATATGTAAACATTTGCATTCCCTCCCTTTCCCCCAGAAATGATAGCACGTTGTATATACTGTTCTTCACTTTTCATTTTCACTGACTAAATCGCAGAGATTATTGTAGTATAAATAGTTACATTAATTCTTTAAAAACGTCAATCTACTAACACATCTAGCCCCAAAATTCCTCAGTGACTTCCCATTGCCCCAGCATAAAATCCCAAGTCCTTGACGTGGCTTTACAACCTTGCACAGCTGGGTGCCGACGCCACCCCACCGTCCCCAACTGCTCTTTCTCCCCCATCTCCTCCGTTAACAAGCTCCGGTCAGTTCCTTCCATTCACTGGGCTTTCCCAGCTCAGGGTCCCTGCGTATGCTCTCCTCTTAGCCTAGAGAAAAGCTCTCCTCTCACCATCTATCTAGCTCTTCTTATCAGCTTATCATTTTTTTTTTTCCTGAAAAGTCTTCCCTGACTCTGCCCATCTCCTCATCTAAATTAAGGATCCCTCAGTTACACTTTTCAGTATCTCTTCATGTTTTTCTTTATGGCCTTTGAAATGGTAGCTGTACATACTTGTGTGATTATTTGCTTAATGACATTCTACCAGACTATAAACTCCACAGGGCTTTAGGGATTTTGTCTGTTATTTACCACTGATGGCCTAGTCATTGTGCCTGCATATTAGATGCCTAATGAAGTTGTGAAGTGAATAAATGAGTATGTATGAGATAAATTTGCAAACACATAGCGATAAGTAGCAAAAAATAAAAAATAAAGTATGCCTGGGGCCAGAATGGAAATAGATACATTGTGTTCAAAATTGGATCAGCAGTCTGGGTACATCTGTTAAAGTAAGGTAGATGCTTTGGTGTAGGAAGCAGTATTCAGTCGCTCTATTTTCCAAGGCACAATTGCTGCATCTTCCATCTTGTGGCTTGGATATCTCCCTATGTCAAGTGGGCCATTGAGAGTGTCTCCTGGCAGCCTAGGGTAGCTATTGCTGGTGGTGGGAGCCACTGAGTTCTCAGCTGTTTTGGGGAACAGGCAAGTTGGCTTCCTCTAAGGAGCTTCTATTGGGGTTCCTAAAGGAGCTTGTGGTGGAAGTTGGGAAGGAAATCTCCAAGAGGGAAGCCAGTCTGGGTGCAGATGCTTTCCTTCTCCCCCATCATGCCTGGCTCCCTCTACTTCTCTACTATTACAAAGCCGTTCACTCAAAATGCTACCATGTTTATTGCCGAATGGATGGGCCCTGACTCATCTGCTTCCTGATGCACTTTTCATTGGGAATATTCTAGGTTGGGTTATTAGTGACTAGAATAAGGACAGAGTGTTTAAAAGAAAGAATAAGTAGAATTTTGAGAGTCCAGCATCACCTGCTGGAACCCAAAGATCCAGGAGGAGCTTAGAGCTATGACTAGACTGCTAATGGACTCATCGCAAAAGTTTAACCCAAACTTGACCCCTGAGTCTTCTCAGATGCCCACTGAAGAGACTTCTCGGGTAGGCATGGTGGCTCACACCTGTAATCCTAGCAGTCTTGGAGGGTGAGGCGGGATGATCGCTTGAGCCCAGGAGTTTGAAGTTGCAGTGAGCACTCTACCCAGGGTGACAGAGACTCTCTCAAAAAAAAAAAAAAAAAGAGAAAAAGAAAAAATCCAGGAAGATTCAGCAACCTCTCATCCCATCTGCTCAGAAATGTTAATAAAGATCCTTAGAAATTTTACTCTGAACCCTGGTACCACATCCCCTTCCCTCTACCAGAACATTGAGCTCACCAGCAGGACAGAAAAGATCTTTCTAGGAGAGCAGAGAGGGCTTGCCCTACAGGGGGAAAGGAGTAAGGACATTGATTGTTATCCGTGGGGAAAGAAAGGATGGTAAAACTGAGATACCACTAACTCAACATGTTCTCTCAGACTGAAAGAGAACTAACAGACCCTGGGCTTAAAGGAGTTCAGAATGAATCAAGAAAAGAGCCATTCACATATGGCTGCAGTTATTTCCTTTATCATAGACAGGATCCTTTGGAGAGTACTAGAATGGAGAATATTATGACACAGCCGATTTAGCCATAAACTTTAGTCTTGCTTGTACTGTTCTTTCTTGCCAGTAATTTTATGCAGCTAGTTGAGAAAGGTACTTTACGCTAGGATAGACTGTATACCAGTGATAACCTATGATGATGAGTTCTGTGATGTCTTTCTCTTCTGGCATCTCTTCCTACCTTGATAGCAGTAATTTATAAGGAATCTTTATAGTTTTGATGTATTTGAATGACTTCAGTATACCTTATTTGTGCTTTTTAATTCGACCTGAAGAAGTACCAATAGGTCTCAAATATTCCTGTGTGTTTTAGAAGCCTCAAGTCTGTGAGCTGATGAAACCTAGCATCAAGAATTTGAAGCAAAGTAACTTGTGGGGAAGGAATATAAGAAAACACTGGGTGGTTTGACTAGAGCATAATTAGGGCAGATAATTAGATTTTCTAGTCTTCAAAAATTTGAATTAGAATAAAAGGAAATTTTGATGTGTTTCAATTTTCAGTAGCAGATGTATATATAAACATTAAAATTGGTGTATTTGAGTACCTTTTTAAAAAGAGTAGGTAGAAGTCTAAACTTAACAAACAGATCTTGAAGTTAAAAAATTTTAACTTCTAGGAAAAGTGATCTTTTCAACTATATACATTTTTAAATATTTGAAAATTTTAGACGATTTTCTCCAATTTTTAATAACTTTAAACTGAAAATTTACTGTGAATGTAAAAAGCATTTTAACAGAAATTATAACAAGTGCTGACAAGGATGTGGAAATATTGGAACCCTTATGCACTGTTGGTAGAGTGTAAACTTGTGCAACTCCTATGGAAAACAATATGGATATTTCTCAAAAAATTAAAAATAAAACTACCGTATCAGCCAGCAACTCCACTTCTGGGTATATGTCCAAAAGGATGGAAAGCAAGTTCTTGAAGAGATATTTGCACATCAGTGTATAGCCACAGTATTCACAATAGCCAAGAGGTAGAAACAACCCAAAGTCTGACAGAAAAATGTATAAACAAAATGTGGTATATACATAGAATGAAATATCATTCAGCCTTAAAAAGAAATGAAATTCTGATACATGCTACAATATGGCTGAACTTTAAGGACATTATGCTAAGAGAAATAGGCCAGTCACAAAAAGACAAGCACTGTGATTCCACTTACATATAACTTATAAAGTAGTCAAATTCATAGAAACCAAAAGTAGAGTGGTAGTTGCCAGGGGCTGAAGGGCGGGGGAGAGGGGAGTTGTCTGACGGGTAGAGAGTTTCAGATTTGTAAGATAAATTTCAGGAAATCTGTTTCACAACAATGTGAATACATATAACACTACTGAACTGTATGCTTTAAAAAATGCTTAAGATGTTAAATTTTATGTTGTATATTTTTTACTACAGTAAAAAAAAATACATAATTTTTAGATTTTATAGACCCCATTTAAAAAATTCTAAACAGGAGAACCATCATTACTCAGGCCTCGATACTGTTCTCCTTTCAGATATGTCCCTGCCTTCCAAATTCTCCTCATTTGCTCTCGGGCAGAATTAGAGTCTCCACGTAAATTTACTCAGCTATTTTTTTGTTAGGTGACTGTTCTTGAATACTTTTCCTTTGGAGAAACAGTGCTCTTCCACATCTTTGTCTTATCAAGTGTTCATTCCGTAAAACAGAACTTAGTTAAGACCATAGGTGAGTTAAGGTCTCAGCTAGTCATCAGCTTGTTGGTGGATTTCCTCTTGACTCAAATTGCTTTGAAGTGATTTTAATCTGGCATTTTCAGCTAAGGGCATATAAATATTAGACATGAAGAAATAAAGTGGGTCAGCAACGACAATACTATCAGATTCTAAGTACTTGCAAAGCGTAGCAGATACCAGTCTTTATTTCTCAACTGCCACATCCCCGTTTAGCCTATAAAGTCAAGAATGGCATGTGAGCATTCGGAGAATTCACTGTTGTTTATGTCAAGGGCGAAAAAACTTTCTGGTGACCCTGACTAAAAAAGGTTGAGGGTAGTGGTGGCTGAGAACAGCTGGAAAGGTTGTTTGCGTTTGTATTAATAAATAGTACCTGGCAACAGATTTTACCTGTATGTGGAAATCCGTGCAAAACGTGGACTGGATCCCAAATGGCACTCCGTATCTTATGTGAATGTGTGGGACTTAACCGTCACTAAAGAAAGCATTCTGCTAATTAGGACTGAAGTATGTGAAACTGTGTACTGTTAATGGAGTCTCCTGTATTTGTTGATAGAGATCATCTAATGATCCTGATAACCAGAAATTTGTGGTATTTTTACTCCTCATAGGGGTAATTTCTTTCTGGAAAGGTCTTTGGGCTTAAAACTTTGCACCTGACAATTGCCAGATCTCTATGTGGGAATTAATGCGAGTCTTGAGAGATGTAAGCTGTGTAGACTGTGTCTAAAATGTGCTCACCTAGCTGCTGGGCCAGCAACCTCACTGCTTTCCAGCTTGTTTACAGACTCATTTAAAAGTGTGTACATACACATGTTTGTGTGCACATATACATATATGTGCATACACACACATATTTTTCCACTCTTAAATATCTTCAAAATCTGAATTTTGGCTTTATTATTGCAGCTTTTTTTTCTTCAGGGTACAAAAATCTCTGAGTCACTGATAATAAGAACACATATCATGTTCCTTTAACACCTGATAAAAACATCAAACTTGTGAGCCAAAGTACATTTCCTGAGAACTTAAGCAATGTATATCTAGGAATTAGTGATTCCAGAAAGTTTCCAGCTAGCTAAAATGTAAGCAAGAACAACATGATATATAGTCTGCATTTTTGTCAGATGATTTTCTCATATTTACTACCTTTTTGGACATATTTTCTATAATAACATGTGAAACAGTCGTACAATAGCCTGTCGCTGAAATTTGATCAAAAGATATTTGGAAATCATAAATGAGAACATTTCGATAGATAATCTAGGTTTTGAATATTACTTTCTATTTCTCAGTCGGGTTTATGATTTTAAAAAGATATTTTTATTATTAAAAAGCTTTTAAAGAGTTTGAGATTAGTTTATAAGCACAGATCAATAACCAGAACACTTGATAGAAATCATCAAACACTTTCGTATTTTTCAATATCGAAGAAATGTAAACGAATAGGCTTAGGATAAAAATGAATTTTTTAATGTTTTCTTAAAAATTGAATTCCGTCTTGTGGGGCTTATTGGTTCGCAACACGTCCATTATTTTTATTAGGTAGGAATATTTCTGGATATATTATATGATGGCCATAAACTTTAGTAATGTAACTTACTGCTTTTATAAAGTGAGCCTATTTTAATCATGCCAAAATGATTAAATGGGAAACGTGTGTTTGTCTGAAAAAGTAGTCATCTGTAATCCTCTTCTCAAATGCTGATTCTTTTGAAGTCATTTGGAGCACAGTTTATAAGGCAACCAGTAAATTGGCCCAACCATATTATAGCCATGTCTCCTATCTCCCCCTCCCTACACTCCCAGCATTTCGAAACTGTTATCACCCACCTCGTTCTGCCCATTTTCATCAAATAGCTTTTGGCAGTTTCCAAAAACCAGTTAGGTCCACAAAAGATTGTTCTAGAAATACCCAAGAGAATGCAAGTGACATTCCGAAGAAGTGTGTGAGAAGTCCTGAGCAGTGGCGGGTGCCCAGTTGACTCGGTGGAGCGTGAGTGATAACATTGCATGGGACAACACTTCAGAAGGTGTGTGTTGCAATGTGACTATTTAAAACCCCACCCCGAGAACAGCGTTAGTTAATATGTTATACTCACACCTTATATGTGTGTGTGTGCGCGAGTGTGCATATACAAATGAAACTTTTTCTTTCTTTTTTGCTTTTCAGAGGACATTTTCGTATCTAGATTTGAAGGAAGAACTGAGTTAAGATTCTCTGAAATTCCAAACTTTTTTCCTTTAACATTTAAAAATAACACAAGGGAACAATTTCCAAAAGAGACAC
Source organism: Avahi laniger (assembly GCA_963575035.1). NCBI lineage: Eukaryota > Metazoa > Chordata > Mammalia > Primates > Indriidae > Avahi > Avahi laniger. Next base: position 22,522 of record CAUYSK010030126.1, read on the forward strand.
CTGAAACAGTGATTTTTTTTTTTAAATCATTTTTTCACAGGGACGGGGGCAGTTGTGTAGAATTGTGTAAAGAGTTGGCACCAGGAGCCGAGAGACCTGGATTCTAACCCTGCTTTCCCACTTCTGCCTGTGGCTTTGAGCAGTTCTCTTAATCTGAGACTCAGTTTCTATATCCATAAATTCCTATACCACGAAGTTTAAAGAAGATCAAAAAAAGTGTGAATTGTGCTTTTCAATCCACGAAGAGCCATAATTTTACTTGCGGTTGGTCTTCCACCTGCCATTAGATGCAGTCCAAGACTCCTCCAAGGGCTTGTTTAATAAGAACAGTATTTAAAATATTAATAGTACTTAGAACAATGCCAAGCATGTAGTAAGTACTCTGTGAAACTTAGCTCTCAATATTATTGGTGATATCACCAAGTTTCCCCTCTTTTGTTATGGACTAGAATTTAAAAAATTTTTTATTTTCATTAAAATAATATATTAGGTTATTAAGTATGAAATGTCTGATTTCCTTAAGTACTAAGATTGACAGTTGATCTCTCTGACATTTCACTTTGACACTTCTTGTTTTATTTTTATTGTGAAGGTACATCCTCAGCTTGCAAATACACGTTTTGGCTTGTGATTATCTTTCAAATTTTTTTTAGAGCAATTTTTGTGAAACCATGGATAAGCAAAAAATTCATGTAACTTTTGAATATGAGTTCCATCATGGAACCAATGCAGTACAGACAGCTTGAAATATAAATGAAGTGTTTGGGAAGGATGTGGCTAATCAATGCACAGTACACTGATAGTTCGAGAAATTCTGGTGATTTTCATCTTGAAAATGAGCCACGTGGGTGACCTGAGACCAAGGTGGATAATGATGAGCTGAAAGCTGTAGTGGAAACAAATCCATCTCAACCTTTGCAGGAATCAGCAGCAAGGTTTGACATTACTATTCCAACAATATTGGATCATTTGAAACAAACCGGCAAGGTAAAGAAGCTGGATAGATGGGTTCCGCAAGAATTAAATGAGTGTCAGAAAAGAAATCATCTCGAAACTTGCCTTTCTTTGCGGTCACAACATAAAGGCAAACCATTTCTACACTGTATTGTTATGTGTGATGAAAAATGGATTCTTTTGACAATTGCAAGTGTTCAACACAAAGGTCGGATAAAGATGAAGTGCCAAAACACAGTCCAAAACTGAATATTCATCAAAAAAAAAGCTAATGGTGTCTGGTGGTCCAGCGCTGGTATTATCCACTACAGCTTCATGAAACCTGGTCAATCGATTACAGCGGATGTCTACTGCAACCAGTTGGATGAAATGATCAGGATGCTTGTGATTAAGCAGCTGAGATTGGTCAATAGAGACAGGCCATTCCTCTTGCAAGACCACATGTCACACAAACGATGCTGCTCAAACTA
>CAUYSK010030128.1:0-44372 GCA_963575035.1 Avahi laniger
AAAGAATATTGCTTTCACCCTAACAATGTTAAAGACTAAATAATCTGCAAAATTATAACTTTTTGTGAATCCACCAGAAACAGGAAGTAACAAGGCAACCAAATAAACTGAATTGGAAGATGTGACAAGTCATTGATAGGAGAGAGACAGAAATATTTCACTTTTAGAAGATGATGGAAACCAAGTTGGTTGCCATACAAGAAGGTAAGAAGGTAGCTAAATGCTAACCAATTTTTAAAGGCCAAGTGTGGGACAGTATGACAATTTGAAAAATCTGAGATTCTCCTGACCCTACGTGAATTTATAGCCCTCCAAAGGAAGATTGGAGACAAAGTAGGAAATCAAGGAAAGCCCCTCACAATGATTCAGTATGCAGGGGGTGATTGGCTACTGCGGTAGAAAAGAAACAAAGCCACGCCCACTTCCAGCAGAACTTTCTCTCATTAGATTAAAAACCTTAGGCTCCTGGTGAGGATCAGCAAATTCTCCAGCTCCCAGGGCCCAACCAAAAATCCATTGCTTGTCGGGGGCAGGAGTTGGGAGAAGGAAAACACATCTGTATCTGGGTAAAGATAAGAACATCCTCACCAACAGGATCCAAATAAAGATACATTGTATCCAGAGAAAGGATAGAAGTAGGGTTGCCAGATTTAGCAACTAATATTGGATACAGGATGGCCAGTTAAAGGGGAATTTCAAATTCAAAATAAATAGCTTTCTAGCATAGGTATGTTTTTATATTGCATGGGACAAGTCTACATGGACAGTATATTTCATGGGACATACATATATTAAAAATAATTCATCTGTGAACATAAATTCAAATTTAACTAGAAATCTTATATTTTATCTGGCAACCCAAGGTAGAAGCAAAAGACCTCTGCCCATAGGGAGGAGGAGGGGATCCTCTTGTGCGCAGACTCTGTTTACTCTACAGTCAAAATAAATCTAGCATCTCACTAGTTTTGGGCAGCTAATCTGCCACTGTCATTCTGGATTATTGGGAAAATCCTGTAACTGGTGTAATTACTTTTTTCCTTGCCGGCATAGTTAATTTTCAACATAGATCCCAGAAAGTTACTACTAAAATCTAAGTCATACCACATTACCCTCAACTGAAGTCTTCTAACATCACTCAGAGAAAAAGCCAACGTGCTTTTGTTCTTCAAGGCCATAAAGGTCTAGCTCCTTCTCTAAATTCCTTTCAACTCTAGTATCAGGCCTTCTTGATGTTTATTCAATTTGCTAATCATACACCTACTTCAGGTTCTTTGTGCTTATTTATTTCTCTGCCAAGAAGACTTTTCTCCCAGCTAAAAACACGTGGCTCTATTTTCTCAGCCTTTGGATCTTTTCTCAAATAGCACCAGTTATCTATGGTCTTCTGTAACCACGCTTACTAAAATTTCATCTCACCATTCCCATCCATCATACCCTCTCCCCATCACGCTTTCTTGTCGATCACCTGAGATATGATATATTAATACGTTATGTATTTTTTTTGTTTATTTCCTGTCTTCCCTCACTAAAACAAAGATTCGAAATTCTGGCTTATTTTATTCAAGGCTGTATCCCAGGACTTATAAGAGTTCCTGGAAATATAATTGATGCCCAATAAATGTGTTGAATAAATGAACACAGAAGTGAATAAATGAATGAGTAAATTACAGCATAAAGTTGAGAAAGTGTTGCTGAAAATAAAAATATATTATTTTACAATATATAATAATGCTCTTTTAGAGATGTTGATAAAAATGTGGCACATTTATATGTTGCTCCTTCTGAATATGCATACATTAGACTATGACTTTTCTTGGTTCCTTAGGGTGCTGCAGTAACCCTCAATCTCACATTAAGTTTCCACATTGATATAAAGTGCTGCCTCAGATGAGACACACTGTAGCCTTTTAATACCAACATTCATCATGCTAAAATATATGCATGGCCTATAACTTCTGTGGAATAGCTTACAATGTGGAATAGGAGTGATCCCGAGGCAGAGCTTAAAATAAGCAAATAGGTCAAATGTTCAACTTACCTGCAATATTTTTAATTGCTTGGCACATCTTTTTAAATGAATGTTCAGGCCCTATCAAACCATCGTGACACTAAACTCAAGTGAGAGAAATACCAGGAGCCCCATGTGTTTCATCTTTTTTAATACTCCAAGTAAAATGAATCTTTTGACTTTTTTTTTCATCCTGAAAATGTCTCTAAAGAGCCAATGGTTTAAATGCAAAGTTCTTCCCTTAAGGAAAAGGTTCGAAGTTTTCATTTTCTTCCAAGAGTAAAATATTACTTTCTCACATGAAAGTTTTGTCTATTTTATTGCTCAAGTTGAAAAAAGAAAAAGTCTTGGAACTTCCTTAATATAGCCCAATTCATCAAACTGATTCTTTCTTGCTCTAGGTTATTTCTCATTGATATTCCCGTTGGTTGCTAGAAATTTCTAAATTAGTGTTTCATACAACTATGTGGCACACATTATTTAGCTAACTATTACCTTTCATTTGTATTCATTATGTGTATATGTGACTTTATCATGGCTCAGCATTATAATAACCATAAAGGAATGATTTATATTGCCACAGATACAGAGATAAAAGTATTTCATTTAAAAATCATCTTTTCTTATTATAATCTGTTAAAGAGAGGAACATCATTAAACATAAAATGTCATTACTTATTTTAGTATTTTATGCGTGTGTTTGTGTGTATTATAATACCAATGAACAACAGCATTCAGCATCTTTTTGATCAGCTATTTGTTTATATTTTTAAAATCTAGATGTTACTTTTGAATCTCAGACTATTACCTTTTATTGCCAAAAGAGAAAAAAATGCAATGATGACAGCAGTATCTATATACATTAGGTAAAGAAAGGCTATTTCCTTTATACAGTAAGTATGCTGCCAAATTAATTAAAGTGGAAATTCAGACCCCACATGAAAACAATTTTTTCTTTTCTATTTTTTTTGGAAAATGTACATAACTCCCTTGAATTCTACCCAATTACAAAATAAAAACATTTTCTACTTTTATTCATCTCTTTGGGTGAAGTAACTGCAGGATTCACTTTAAGGAATACTCTAAACGAATACATCCATGTGTCTATGCTTAACAATGGGGACACTTTCTGGGAAATGCAACCTTAGCTATTTTCATCATTGTGGGAACATCGTAGCATGCACTGATACAAACGGCCTCAGGGTGGGGAAACTGTGGCCCTCTGATTTCAGGATTGTTCTTTTTTAAGCACCGAAGGAGGCAGGAATAGCTTCATCTTTCTCTCCTGCACCCCTTTTAATAAAAGGATGTTCTGTAAAATTCGGATTAAGTCAGAAGACCACATGTGATCCCAAGGCCACAATCTCCCCACCCAACCCCCACAGCTTATAACTGTAATTAATACCTTAGGCATCTGAAAGACAGTGATAAGTATGTGTATCTTTGGGTATTTCAGGGGACAATGGCAATGATCATTTACTAGTGTGAATAGTTAAATCATATTACATTCTTTCAAAAATATAGCTAAATAAGCAGCTAGTAGTTAAAAAGAGTTTTGATCAGGTAGAAGAGCAGTGACTTTGGACCTTAAAGCACTTTAAGGCAGGTGAGAGAAATGAGTTGGTTAGAGGATCCAGAGTGGATGCTTAGGGAAGAATAAGCCTCTAAATATCTCTGAGGAAGGAAACGGTGTAATAAAAGGGTATTTACTGAAGGAGAGAACAGCAGATGCCAGTGAAGGTAATAATGGCAATAAGTAATTCTACAACTTTGTTTAATGTTTAATGTGTCCTCAGAAAAACAAGGAATCTCTGCTTCTTCCTTTTGATCTTTTGTTGTCTTTTTATCACAGGATAAATAAATCAGGCCAGGAGTATTAACATTTTGTTCTCACTACATTAGAGTTTGTAGGCATTTAAGGGCTAAGCTGAGAATTGAACTAATTTGATAATATTATTTCCATTGAAGTATATGTTCTAAGTTATAATCAACTTAAAATTGAGCTCTGAGAACACAATGTATTTGTAATTTTGAGCCCTGCCAATACTATTTCATGTATCATCAGTCATTTTTAAAACAATATAAAGTTTAAAATATTTTGCCATCATTTTTGTTTATCTCCTACAGATCTGTATTCATGAAGACTTTCCAAGATGATTTAATTATTCCAAACCATAAAAAGCTCTGCCAATATTTACCAATGGGGTTTTAAAACTGAGCAGTATTGTTTCTGCTTTGTGACTTTGAAAGTTTAATTGATTGCTGTGGGGACACATTTTCAGTTGATTGATAGGAGAATTTTTGAGATATTATAACATTCCATTTAGACCATAAATTATATAAAATTACTCCTTTACAAAACCAATAAAATTGATATTTTTCAAAAAAGAAAACATCTGGAAAAAATTTAAAACTTTTTGAATACACATAATCAAATAAAATAAATTGCTGTTTGCCGAATATCTATTTTGGGGATGGGAAGGAACACTGATTAGGCAAAGTATAAGGAGAGTAAAACAAAGTGCATTCACTTAAAAACCAAGACATAGCATAGAAAAAGAAAGATTCAACAGTTAGCAAGGCCTCAAGAAAAGTTAGAATTTAGCATGTTTCATAAATATAGTCCTTTTTGCTGTCACTTTTCTATTTTTTTCAGACTGTCTAGGAATTTCAACATTATTATTAAATTAATAGTCCATTTAACTCTAGTAAGGCTTGAAATCATTACCCATTTTAGCGTAATCCTGGACAATATCATCCTTACAATCAGATTCAACAAATTAATTTTAATTATAAATAATTGTTAATCTGACTGTTTTTATGTACCACCTAAAACCATCATGTATGCCTGCTCTTATACAGATGGCACACATTGGGAGACACTGTTTTATAGAATTTCTACCTGAAAGAACTCAAGGAGATTGTATCAAGCCTCTAGAATACAGAATTTCGTGCATTAGTATGAGAATTCATTCCATATGACAGCCCTAGGTTTTTAAATCTCTTCATTGAACTAAACTAAAATTTGTCTCCTAATAATGCCACAAGAAAACTGTAGATACAAATTGGGCTTATCCATACTTAATTGGAAATTATACTGATAGTATAGTAACCATGAATTCCTAGGGAATAAAGTGACTTCTGTTTTAGAAAATGTTTATTATTACTTAGGAAATGGATATTAATTCTTAATAAATTCAGACTGATTTATAGTGATGATTGTTTTTGTTAGCTTTCTCAAATCATATGTTTAGTCATCTAGTATAGAATATTTTTGGGATGTGTACTCAAGTTAACCAATTCTCTTTCTCCATCTCTTTCTTCAAATAGGAATACAAAAGGAATTGTCCCACCTGCAATTTTGTGGGTTGGCCTCTGTTATAATTCTCTGTGATTTCATAAAACTCTTCAATTTATTTTCTACTTCTACTGATTCTTCGATTTCATCTTTAAAGACTCTTGGTATTTGCAGATATTGGGTGAGGAAACTTAATTCCATTTATAGAAGTGTTCTTACCACACCCTAATCTAACATTGAGGTTTTGAGTGTAGGAGGCTATTAGAAATTAGTAGAATCACTAGAAGAAATGCAAACAAAAAAGATCTTGAGACAAGTAAAATAAAAAACTTATATTTGTTTAAATTTCCCTGAGACATTCACAGGTCTTAGTAAATATTCCATAATATTCATTGCTTACAGAGACTTTTAAACACTTCTCATTTTGCTATGGTTATCCATAGACTTTAAGACATAATTAAATTCAATGCATCAATATATGCGAGCACAGTATATATAAATTTCCATGAACACACAAATTGCATGCATATGTATTTCTTTTTATCCATGGAAAATTATAACTCTTTCCAATTATAATTTCCTAAGTAAATCATTATCCATTTGACCAATTAGCAGATATGGAAACTTGATTTAATAAGATGATACATGTCAAGAACTATGTTTTGATCAAACTTCCTGGTTATAATGGCTTTCGAGTTAAGCAGAACTATACTCAAAACTACTTTTAAAAGAAAAATTATAGTAATTCATCTTAGTAAATCTCTGGATTTATCAGAGTTAAAATTCTCATTGATGACAATTAAGAAAACTTTCAGATAAGTGCTTTAGGTTTCATAAATCTGAAAGATGTTATTTAGTAGTTATTAGCCTACAATAATGAAAGAATTATAATGTCACATATCCTATTCTTGTTTAGTTAGATAGGTTATTGATGAGTAAAAGCTCTCTACCAGTGACTTACTTAGAAGGGCCTGATTTGTGGATTTGATCATCTATACAGGAAAAGAGAAAAGAAAAGAAAAAAAGGAAAAGAAAAGAAACGAACAGAAAAGAGAAGAGAAGAGAAAAGAGACTAGATGAGAGGAGAGAAAAATATATGTGTGTGTATGTATGTGCGTGTGCGTGTGTGTGTGTGTGTGTGTGTGTGTGTGTATGAAGTGTCATCACAGAGCCTTACTTATACTAGGTAACTTTACTGTCTCTTAATTTCCAGAGAAAAGAGAATATTTTAAGTGTATGTACGTTTGCGGTTGGAGTCTTATTACTAATGTGCCTGTACGCTTACATTCTTAACCTCTTTGCTTCTGATTTGTTTTTTCCAAATCTCCTATGTACTTTGGGTTTCATTTCCTTTTACTGTTTCTATAATTTAATCTTTCATTATCTTCCCTTCTCAATTTAATCTACATAATTAAAAATACAAACAAAAAGAAAAATAAAGAAAAACAAACATCAAAAAGACTCTCTCAAATCTTAATGTATTTTATTTCCTTTCTTTCATCCTTGGGAAACTCATGTAGAGAGTACAGGTGATTGATAGTTGTATGTTTAAAGAACAAATAAATGCTTTCCCTTAAGATAATCTGTTTATCTTAAACATTTCCTATGTGAGAGTTTAGAATAAGTTTAATACTTAGTGACTAAATAAATGATGATTCCAACCATCCCCACAAACACATCATCTTTTCTATACCTATACAAATAACTTACCTAAAATCTTGATAAATGTATTCATATTATTAGAAATATTAACACAAATGCAGTGAAATAGGAATAAAAATTTCTTAATGATAAAGACAACATTGTATCAATTTACTCCAGACTATTCACTTTTTAATTAAAAGTGATAAGAATTCACCAAGTGTTATCTTCCATGTCTGCCCTGTTTCTGGCCACAATTGAGAGTATAAAAGAATAAGTTAATTTAAAATATCAGTACATCCATGATACTTAGAGGAAAAAAAAATCTCTTTCCTGGTTGAGACTAAATTGTTTATATAGGAAATATAAAAACAAAACATTGAAGACATCGTATGAATTATATTTTACAAATTAAATAATTTAACAAGATATCATATATCCGAATGTAATTTATATTTTTTTACCAGTGCATCGACATAAAATAAAATAACACAAAAATAAGATGTTCACTTTGAAGAGTTTTAATAATTAACAATACCTATATAACCACCACCTCAGTCAAGTTGCAGAAATTTCTACCAAAAATGGCAGGTGCTTTTTGTAAAAACAGTGTCTCTGCTATTAAAAAAGAAAAGAAAGAAAGAAAGAAAAGTTTCCATCACCTCAGTAAGTCGTCTCATATAATTTTCTAATAAATTCTGTCCCTATCCCCAAATTAACTCCTAATTCTAATGCTACAGATGGATTTTGGCTGCTCTTGTATTAATACTTGATATAAATAAAATTATATAATATGTACTTTTTTGTGTCTGGCTACTTTCATTCCATGTAATGTGTCTGAGATTCAATCACCTTGATATTGCATATATCAGTAGTCATTTTTTATTTCTGAATAGTATTTCATTGTATGAATATACAACATTTTAGTCTATTTTCATGTTGATAGACATGTGAGCTATTTCCAGTATTGATGATTATGAATAAGGTTGCTATTAAGATTCTTATATGAATCTTTTTGTGGACATATATTTTTGTTTTTGTTGATGGTGGTATAAATATCTAGGAATGTAATCATTTAATCATAAGGCAGATATATATTTAACTGGATAGGAAACTTACAAACACTAGTTCAAAATATTATACTAATTTACTTACTAACCAGCTTTGTATGAGAATTCCAGTTGCTTCACATCCATACCAATATTTGATATCAAAGTTTTACCCACCCTGCTACATGTGAAGTGATATATTTTTAATATTCTAAATTAGATTTCCCTTAGGAATAACAATGTTGATACCTTTTCATATGAAGAATCTATTACAGTTTTTGGCTCTGTTTAATAAGCTTGTTTGCCTTTTCATTGTTCACTTGTAAGAATTCTGCATATTCTGCATATATATTCTAGAAACACATTCTTTGTCATATACACTTTTCCAACTTGTAGCCTATTTATTGTCTTAATGGTATTTTTTAGGTAGCAAACATTTTTAATTTTGATGAAGTCTAATTTATCTATTTTTTCCTTTTATAAAATATGCATTTGATTCTTATTCAATAAATTTTTGCCTAGACTAAGTTCTCATAGATATATATTTTTAAATCTTTTTGTTTTTAAGTTTAAGTTTCTGGATGTTATGTTTCAATCTGTATTCTATCTCCTCAACTTAATTTTGTATATGAAGTGAGAAAGTGGTTGAAGTTATTTTTTTCTCTATAGATATCAAATTTTTCTAGCAATTTTTTTTTAAAATAGACTTTCTTTTCCCAATTTCAATGACTTGTCACCTTAATTGAATATCAGTAGGCCATAAAAATGTGTATCTATTTTTAGACTCTGTTTCGTTAAATTGATTGATATGTCTATCCTTACCCAGTATGATGGTTTCATGACTATAGCTTTACAGTAGTACTGAAATCAGGTAGATTATGTCCTTCATACTAGATATGATATTTCTAAGAAATTCTTCTTCTTTTTCAAGATCATTTTGGCTCATCTCGATTCTTTAAATTTTTATGTAACTTTTAGAATCAGCTTGTCTATTTTTTCAATAAAGGCTGCTGGAATTTTTGCAGCAATTGCATGGAATTTATAATCAATTTAGAGAAAATTGATATTTTAACAATTTTGAAACTTTCAATTCATAAATACAATATATCTCTGCATTTATTTGTTCTTTACTTATTCTAGCAATGTTTTTAAGAACTTAAAAAATTATTTGATACTCTTGTGAATTGTATTTTTTATTTTTCAAATTTTTAACCATGTTACTTATTGTAAAAGTTTATTTTCTTTCAGCAATTTAATATTGGTATTTTATTATCTTCTTTCTCACTTATTTCTGAATAAAAGTTAGTAATAATAATATTTTTGTTACTTGATATGATCTTTTTCTTTGGTTACATTTAAGATCTGCTGTTTTTCTTTAATCTTAATTATTTTGACTATATTTAGGTAAAATTTCCCTTTATTATCCCTTTTTAGAATTCATTAAGTTTATTGGATCTGTTTTTGTTCTTCAATTTTGGAAAGTTCTCAGCCATTTTTTTCTCAAAATTTATTCTTCTCCATATTTTTCCTCTCTACTTCTAGGATGTAATTTATATTAATATTAATAATATGTTAAACTGGCTGATATTATCTCGTATTTTATTCAGCTATGTATACTCCGAATTTAAGCCTATCAAATGATTTCTTCCCTTCTTATATAATATTTTTCATTTCTACCATTTCATTCAGTTCATTTTTATAATTTCTGTGTCTCTGCTGAGAATTTCCATTTTCACATGCGTTTTCTACCTTTTCAAATACTTACTGTAATTATTCATACAAAATTATTTAAAGTTCCAGTCTGATAAGTCTAATACTTGGATTGTTTCTGGGACTGCTTCCTTCTATTGATCATTTCCTCTCTTGAACTGGGTCATAGTTTCTTGATGTTTTATACTTGTTATCTTGGAGTGTTTGATTTTCTACTGAGAGTTTTGTATAAAATAATAGTGGAGTCTTACGTAAAAAATATTCACCTCAAGAAAGGGGTGAGTCTCTTTCCTGTTAAGCCAGAGCAATAACTCTGAAGCATATTTAAACTGCGTTTGGATAAATTTCTCAGAGCCTTCATATGGTTCAGATCAAAATTGTTTTTAAATATTTTGAAGATAGAACTGGAAGCGGACATTTAAACACTAAGGAGATTCCAAGGATCTTTCTTGATTCCCAGTTAAACGTCTAGTTTTCAAATGTGTAGCACATCTCATGCTTTTGCACAGTTTCACTGCCAGTTCTTTTTTTGACTTTTTGTGGGAGTTTTGGGTCAATAGATCTGCCCTCTGTTTCCTACGCCTGAAATCTCTGAGCCCGGAAGCCCAGTTCCCAACCTCTGTAGGGCTAGAGCCCTGTGCCTCGCGGAGGTGTGCAATTCATTAGGAGCATGTCTCTTAGTTCTTTTGCCATTCCCTCAACATCTTGTAGGTGAGAGTCCGGTGTGCCCAAGGGATTTATTTCTCTTTGCTCTCTTATCCTGACCAAAGGCTTTTTGTAGCTGAAGATGTGCAATTAATATATTTCTCTTGGCATTCCTGCCTCCTCACCACCACCACACATAATGATGAACAACTTTGATATTTATTCTAATTATCCCCTTTCCGGTATCAATATTTTAATTCATATAACTATTAAAATATCTTTTAAAATTTAAAACATAATGCTAGGAGTATTGAGTTGATATTGGCTGAATATGGAATACTCACAAATGCACCTAAATATGGAATATACACAAACGTCCATGCATAGTTACATGTTATTTGCATTCATTATCATATTTAACCTTACAAAATTATATGAGAGGTGTATAATTATTATTTTGATTTTATAGCTGAGAAAACTGAGGCAATTGGAAAGACAAGATTTAAAAACATCTGATTTTACCATAGGCCTTCTTCTTAAGTAGAATGCAGTATTGCCTCCAACTTTACAAAATAACTCTTTCAGGCACAATAAAAATAACTTAAGATAGATATATTTTAATAACAAATTCATTTGTTTAATATAACATAGACATGAACAAAATTATTTGTGGTACTTTTTTCCTGATAAAATCATACACTAGGTTTAGTTAATTAAGCATGCCAAAATTATATGACACAATTTAGTAAACCTATTATATTAAATGATAATACTTTTATGTCTACTCTGTCCCTCTTTTGCAAAGGTTTATTTTTCACATCAAAGAGTTATATTGAACCACTAAAGTATATTTCTCTTAGCAGAACATCGACATCATAGTGAATGAAAAAGATTAGTTAAAATCCCTTTATATTACAAACAAAATTGTATTTTTTTAAAGACACGGGCCAGTAATATAATTTCTGGGAAACTTTGTATCATAGTCACACTGTGAGTTAAACTTTTAGCTAAGACAGTCAATTGCCTCTTATAATGTTCTCTAGTGTATGTGTATATATATATATGTGCGGGTGTGTGTGTGTGTGTGTGTGTGTGTGTGTGTGTGTAGGCATATTATGCACAAAGTAACAGCTAGACTTGAAGCAAATAAAAACTGTAATGATAAAATCCAGTAGGTGACTACAAGAGGGAAAATATATTAATTAGAAATGCTCTATTTTTAATAATATACTATGGTATATCCCAAAATGTTATCTTCTTTTTTTTTCATAAAGACATTTAGAACAAACCTTTGCAATTGAGGCCAACCACATGTTTCCAATATAAAATTGGAGCTCGACATCATTCTAGGTAAATATTAGTGATACAAGAGTAGTTTTTAAGTAAAATAAATGAAAATATTTTGTGATTAATGCAGTAGTAATAATATAGCTTCATATCTTTCGGAAGGATTATACGATTTACCGATAAACACTAAGGGATCTCTTTGAGCCTTGGGGATTGACAGATTAAACTTCACTTCAGATTCTATATATAGCTAGTGTCTTTTGTTATGCTATTTATAATTATTTGAAACTCCCAACTAACAGCTACATGTTGAGGAATGGCAGCAAGTGCTTGGTAGCTTCATCATATAAACCTGAATATTTGGCATGGATCCACAAAATAAGGAGATATTTATATCTGAAAACCTTTAACAACCTTATATGATAGGCTAAAACTGTGCATATCAGACTCAAGATTTTGAATGCTAAATATTTCAATTTGCAATGCAGAGCTTAAGGAAGCTTTAATCTATCTTTATGTTTATTTAAACAGTGGAAAGTGGTTACTCATTTCTGTGGCATATTTACATCTGCTTTTTTATACTCCCAATAGTGTATCACCTAAAAAGGGAAGAATGAGACAAACTCTTAATTTTCAAATTATTCATATCACAGTTTGAATTTTAAAACGTCAGCATATTTTATTTTCAACACTAAAAGCAATGGATTAATTTGGTAAATTATAGGTTATAACTACACAAGATGTTAAACGTTTCCCTGACCACACAGTATAGCAGGTCACATAAAATCACTGAAATGGATTTTTTTTTGTATTATCTATGCCAGAAATAAGTACTGTCATGTCATCCATTAGTACCAAAATGCGTGTGAGAACTTTTCCCTTGGCTGTCAGGGTGCCTTCGTGCTGTTGATATAATTCTGTTATTAAATAAATAATTTTCTCCACTTCCTTGTTTTTCCCTCTCCTAGGAAATTAGGCCATGATTAGTAGGCTGAATTACGCTTCTTTAGTTTTAGGCTCTTGCCAGGTATTAATGATAGAAATTTGTCAATTTTATACTGGAAAACATTTTGCAATTGTTTTATAAAACACACATAAAAACCAATCAATAATTTTAACAATGATCCTTGGGTTTTGTTTTAAAATGATGTGAAATCATAATAAATATTATTAATAATAACATTGTATAATAGATAAATAGAAAAAAACTGTGAATAGACAGATGTTCTAATGTATATAATTTTAAAGGTATTAACTGTTTTCTTCTTTTTACAACTTTTGAATTGCTTGTACAGAAATATTTGGCTTATACATTTCCTCTCCTCACCACCTGTATATTCATATCATGTATTTTTTTACTTCAGCTTACTACTTACATTCATACTTTTTCTCATGAAATATTTTTATAAATATGATAATTTTATTAATATCATTATTTTATCAAATTGTATGCCTTAATTAACAGGTTTAAAGTGATCCACTAATTTGGTAGAATGGAACAATAACATAATATTTTTAAAACCTACAAATTTAAGAAATGTGAATAACGGCAAAGGATAAACAGTATCGCCTGAAATAGTCTTTTAATTGAATGCTATCTGGGACAAAATGACCAATATGTAGTTTATATATTCACATAAAATTTCTAAACATAAATAGACAAATGTGTAGTAGATATTCTAGAAAATTAATCTTTCATTAACTGTTAAAGTTGTGTAACAAATATAGACAAAAGTATTTTTTTCCTGAGGTATATCTAAGAGTCCATCACTGATCCACAGATAATACATGATTATTATTATTATTCTCAGACCAAATAATTGCTGAGAATTACCCACATATTAATAGTTCCTTCAAGTATCTGAATTTTCTCTACAACTTGATCACAGCTACTAACTCATTCTTAGCAATTTATTTCCAATTTTTATTGCATTCATTTCCAGCAACTGTGTTTAATATTTTTCAAGTTGACTTGGTAATTTTATACCATATTACTCTCAGTCATTTTACTTGTATTAAATGTAAGAGTCCATCAGGGAGTCTATTAAACTATACTGCCTGTAGTAGAAATTCACAGCATATACAAGTTGATGGCACCAGGTTAAAATTTATACCTTAATACACTAAAATAATTTATATGTACAGACTATAAAATTTAATATAGTTTACATTTTAGAAAATTGTTCATAATGTGGAATGATCTGGATAGCCTGGAAAAGTATACCCTAAAATACATAAACTTTGTAAACCATAGAAAACACTTAACATATGTCTAAAGCCATATGTAAGTGATGGAATAATACTTAATTTTCAATCCTAAAAAAAAAAAGTGTAACTATACAAATAATGCATGTTATGTTTTTATTTCTTAAGAATTTTCAACATTTTAAATATGAAAATATAAAGCTAATTACTAAATGTTGATATAGAGGACATCATCATTTTAACTTGCTAATTTTACTACAGTAAAAATGCCTAATCCTCAGACTACACTGTTATCACTGTTCTGATTCAAGATTATTCATCTCAAATTATGCTATACGTAAGTATGGCATACATTGCATATAAAATCTCCAGCGCCACTATGTAAGACAGTAATGATAAAAATGTGGATGAGAAAAAATGGTAAAGATAGAATACTATTTTCAATCAAATAACACTGGCAATAGGTATATGCTCATTTTCATTTGCTTTTTAAATTCAAAACACTTTATTCAAAATATAATTTCTAAAATACCCTACTTTCACTTTTTTCAAAAAGGAATATCCTTCAAAAAGAGCTCTCTCACATACATTTTGCCCAAAGTTTATATTTTACTTTTGTTTTTATTATTACTCTCTCATGTGAAACTGTGGGCTATGATATTTGTGTAATAGTAGGCAGTAAGTGACAAACTTCTCAGGCAAAAACTTTCAGTTTTCATAAAATTCAGTTGAGTAAATTTTATTGAGAGAGTGACATAAACAAGGTGCGTTATCAGGACATTCCCCATTTTCGTGGGTTTTATGGTATGGGAGTTTACACAGTGGCCTTCCTCCTACATGAACATATAAAGTATCAGTCCACAATGGTTCATTCCCAACAAAAGCTACTTAATACGTCATACTGAGTTTGACTTTCATACAGAAATTTGCTCTAAGAAAAGAAAAGCTAAGTTCTTCCCATAATCATGCCTCATTAATGAAATATCATTAATACCAATAAAAGGTTCAATGTGTTAGAACTTTGAAATCTACCATGAAAGCTAAAATGTGGACTGGAAGTCACTTATTTCCCCAAAATTCTTTTGTAAAGTTAATAAAGTAAATATATCCCTAGACATTTAAAAAAGCAAAATCATAATAATTTCTATAATTAGTCACATGTACATATAAACTGAGGCATAGTTGTATTTAGTTGTTAATTGTAAATTAACAGTCTAGTTTGCAATTTGCATATTTAGCATGATTTGTAGGAATAACATTTTTTCTTGACTTGAAGCATCATAGAAAAGAAGATATTCTTATCTCCAATCTAGAAATATATAACATACGGATTGTTGGTTTAGTTCCCTGTACCCAATAAATCAATTAAGTACCAAGAAGTGAGTACAGGTGAATATTCCTTATCCCAAATACTTGGGACCAGAAGTATTTCATATTTTAGATTTTTTTAGGATTTGGAATATTTGCATATACTTAATGATATCTTGGGGATTGGATCCAAGTATAAACATAAAACTTACTTATGTTTTATATATATCTTATACACATAGTCCAAGGGTAATATTATACATTATTTTAAATAATTTTGTACATGAAACAAAGTTTTGATTGTATTTTGACTGGAATCCATCACATGAAGTCAGGTGTGGAATTTTCCGCTTGTGGCGTCATGTAGATGCTCAAAAAGTTTCAAATTTTGGAACATTTCAAATTTTGTATTTTTTGAGTAGAGGTGCTCAGCCTGTAGTAGTTAAGGCATATTTGAGATATATCTGTTGACACAGTTGGGTAAAAAAATGTCATGATTGTCTTTTTACCTTGGTGGATGGGTGAGTGAGGATCTTTGATTACATCTATTAATAATATACTCTTCTTTCCTGGACTATAAGGTGAATTTGTAGCAAACAAAAGTCTTATTTATAATTATCAAAGGGGCAATGTCATTAGGTAACCTCTCTCCAATATAAAAGAACAGAGGAACTACTCTTCCCTTCTTTACTTTCTACTCTAACCTCATTCTCTTTAGTATGATTTAACATTACTAGATACTTGTTTTAAAAATTATCATCATAATGTCCTATTTGGAGGTTGCCTTTTGCCTTTTGTTGTTGTTGTTATGTTCAATTGGCTCAAAGTCCTCAAATTCCCATTCTTCTTCTTATATAAGTGACTTGGTGGATTTTACTTGGATTAAGAACATTGACGTCTTTTATAATTGCACTTTCTTCCCCTGTATAGTACCAGTGTAAGTGTATGAGTGTTGTTATCCATTTAAAGCTTATCAAAAACGTCCCTTTGAAAGATTGCTCTTTACTCCAATTGATGTTTCTCAGAAAGTAGACTGAATGGAACTTTACAGGAATTAGAAAACTGAAGTAGAAATGACTTTTCTTGTTATGAAAAGAGATGATACAGCATTGCCTATATAAAATGTTTGAGGATTAAGATTTTGCACAGTTTCTACTGTTCTTTTTTTATTTTTATAATAAAAGCGACTCTTGTTATTTCTACCAAAGAAGGTGAGAAATATAACATGATTTGCCAACGTGACAAAACTATTTCAGCATTCAGTTTGTAAGCTGGCTCCATTGTAGGACTGCAGCAGGAAAGGTAAGAGGGCTGAATTGTAACAGAATTAAAGAACATGTTATTGCTTGAAGCACTGTGATGTAAATTTACCAGTCAATAAATGCAATAAGCTTCCACTGAGGCTTGCAGTCCTAGAGAGGAAAGCAACATGAAGGTACCTATGTGCATAGTTGCTTAGCTAATTATGAACAGTGGCTGATTAGAAATGTGCAAGGTGATTCTTCTACCAAAATTTTATTCCCTACACCTGTACCTCTGAGTCCAAATGTTGTCAATGGTATAAAAACCCAATGATTTACAAGATAACTTCGGAATATGTAATACCTTCAAAATATGATTAGTGCCTATTAAAATTATAAATGTATTAGAATTTGACAGATGGGACTTTAATAAGCTGTGTTCTCACAGGATTTCTGATATTTTGCTGTTCCTAGCTACAAATAGGATAAATTGCATGGCATGCTCTTCTTCATAGAACTCTCCAGTGATTTCCCATTGCTACCAGAATAAATAGATCATCTTATCTATGTCAAGCCAAGCTTTATCTTGGATTGTCCTTCTACTAGATCGTCAGGAAGCTAGCTTCTTATCTTTTAAGTCTCCAGGGAGACCTTCCCTAACCACCGTGGCTAAAACAACTCTCCTACAACACACCTGTTTCCCCCTGTTATTTTTATATTACGTTGCCCAGCTCTATTATTTTATAGTATATATCAGTATCTAAAATTTTATTTGTTAATATTTTTATTTTCTGTATTTCCTCTACCAGGATGCAAGTCCTAAAACCCAGGGCTCTATCCATCTTTTTTATATAGTAGGCACACAAAAAATTTGTTAACATTCCATAGAAAATAAAGCTACTACTAGTTAGTGTATTAACTTACAAAATTACGAAAGTCTCATATATATTTATTTGAAAATTTAATTTTTATTAAAATAATTGTTAGGGTGGAGATTAAGAGTGTATATAAGAATAACGCCATCATAAATTTATATAAGATTTTGTGGTTTATAAAAGTATGTCTAATTATTCATTTAGTCTACTATATAATATATTTTAAAATGCTAGTATAGTAATTTTAATTCTTAAGTGCATTTTTGTATTTCGTTCCCTTTTTTTCGGCCAGTTGTGTTCTAAGCGACAAAACAGAAACGTCATTTTGTTTTACAGTTTTGAGAGCTAGAATTTTATTACCCAAAAGGCAAGTGCATTTAAATTTGAAATAAATGCTTTTGATGGCATTTAAAAATAACAACAACAAAAACACCACCTGAAATAAAAGTAAATCGGATCGTAAATAACAAATTCATGTGCTGAGCAATATGCAGGAACTCACTGTTTGACACTCTTTACTGATATTAATTCAATTAATCATCACAGCACCTTACGAATCAGCATTCTGTTTCCTGTTTTACAATTCAGAAAACTGAGGTAAGTAAAGTTAAGTAAGACAATCATGCTTAAAGTATAGTAAGTGTTAGAGCTGAAACTACGCAGTCTGACCTCAGACGGTAAAGAGCTAATTTGAGCAAAAGAAAACAAACAGAAGCGTCCCTCATTTCCTCCAAAGAGTAAAATCTTAAAACAAACAAACAAACAAAAATTCGGTTTATAGGCACTATAATCTTAAAATCTCTGCCCTTTTTTTTATTCACGATGAAATATTTTCCATTAATTATAATCAAACCTTAGCTTCCTTTTTCAAAGCAGGATTTAAAATCAATGTAACCACACACAACTCCTCTTCTATTGTTGGCATCCTTGGTGAACAGACAGCTTGTCCTTTACATAAATCTTTTTTAATTTGTTGCACTGAGATGTTCATTTGGATGAAACTGTAAAATTACGATATTTCCTAATGAGCAAATAATAGATTGATACATATAGTTAATAAACTATTGCTGTGTAACACAGGTTTTGCCACTTCTGAATAATCCCTCTAAATAATAAATCAGTTCTATAGCAATATTATACTCAAATGCATATTTCTTCTGAATACTTTCCCTTATATGAGAGTTTGAATCAAATTTAGCAACATAATTTAATCTTTATGTAATCATAAAATATTTTATTTTATAACATGCATTTCTTAATCCATAACTCATATGCCCACATACCACATAAAGCATGATTGTGTGTGTGTGTATTTTCTGTTCCTTTAGAGAAGTAAAAGCCCAGAGTGTGTACATTAGTGGATAGGAATATAACCACAACACACACAATTCCTTTTAGCGTATAATACACTAAGCCTTATGTTTATTAAATTTATTTAATTGAAGTATCTCCCTGATCTCTCAAAATGGTTCCTTCAACTTTTCTTAAGTAGCTGCCTGGAAACAAGAACGAGAGAGTTCCTCTTCATGCTAACTTTTTAAAATTAAGCATACATGTTTATCTCTGAAATGAATATTGGTGATCAATGTCTGCTAAACAATTTTAACAGAATAAAAACAAATTACAGAAAGGTACATATATTTTGAATATCAAAAAAGGAAAAAAAAGAATTTGCCAAAAGTACATCATTTGGATAGCAATTGTAATACAGGTAGACTAATCTTCTACATTGTCTTTTTCATTGTTATGTCTTTATATGTTTATGTTCCTAGAACTACTGCAAGCAGGTATATTTCATATCAAGTGTACACAGAGCTATTCCATGAATCATAAATCCATTAAGGCAGGTTGTGTAACTTTGACATTATGAGCTTTAGCTTGTCTTACCTGCAAAATCTGTCAAGTCAATAGAACTTCCCTTTCTATTCAATCCTACCTAAGGGGCCAGGGCAAAGGGTAGGGGGGTAATGAAGTCCAAGAGCAGAGGATTCTTTCAGCTTAATTGGTAACCAAGTCTGAGCATATGGTAATCCAAGATCTCAGTGCTATGTCAAAACGAGTGTGGATTTTTATGTTCTAGCCTCAGTTTAACAAATCTAACATATCAAGATAAAAATACAAATATGATAACATAACAATTCATGATTATTAAAAAATGCTTAATCACTTTGAAGATAAATGATATTTTTTGCTTCAAATTCATTTTTTAGAAGCAGAGCTTGAGCCAGGGATTCTAGAGCATGGGATTTATTGGGAGAGAGTATATTAGGAAAGCCCTTTGAAACAGCAAGACAAGCAACATGGTGAAGAAGAAAAAGCTGAGCAAGACTGTGGACCCAAGGAAAGCCTATATTTGGTGGGATCTAAAGGGGCAATTCCTTTTGAGAAAAAAATTATGCCCCAGGATATTCCTACGGTTTTTAACCCCTTGTCCCATTTCCTTGAAGGAAGGTATAAAAATCCAGGCAAGGCAGCTCACTTAACCCTATATCCTCAGACCAGCAGCCACAGCTGGGAGCTTGTTAGAAATGCAAATTCTCATGCCTTATTCCAGATCTTGCAGTGGAGCTCAACAGTCTGTTTCTACATTCCCTCTAGAATATTCTGATGTCCAATATCAGGTTGAGAATACCTGGCCTAGAGCAGTTCCCTGAGTAATTCTGCAGAAAAAGAAAAGGTAATTTGAGCCAGTAGCTGCTAAACTTACAGCAGCTATGGGATGGAATTAATGGTCTGGTGAAGAGGATTTGAGTGGGGCACCAAGCGCATCCACCAAATGTTCTTTATACTGTCCCCTATATTTTTAAATTATAGGACAATATTATGGGACATGTGGATGAAGACAAGAAAATAGAGATTTACAGAATAAGAATTTTCAGGACTTTGACATTTATATTTATCACATTATTTCCTTTCTAAAGAAGTTTAAAACACTTAGCTGTTGAATGAGCCATTGGAGGAAACACATACAGCACTCAGTGATTATAGTGAAACATTTTAACATTGAGAAATAATAAATAATTAAAACTCAATTTTAAGGATAGATAAAGATCACCTAAAAGGCAATCTTAAGGCAGACCTAAGCTTTATAGAGACATATCCACACAAAAGCCTCATAAAATTATAAGAGTTTATGACTTTATATAACAAGATGGAAGAAAATAAATCTTAAACAGATTAATATTCTTCTTGAATCCAATATAAATCTTGTTTTCTATAGGAGCTGAAGGAAAAAACGGGAAAGGAAGAAAGAAAAGAAAGAGAGAGAGAAGGAAAGGAAGGAAATTAGTTTATTCTGGCTAGTATATTTTCTCACGCAGTAAACAGGATGGCCTTCACTACCTTGGTATTCTTCTCCAATGCAACAAGATAGCAGCCATTAAGAAAATTTTAACAATTGGATATTTTTCTGAAAGATTTAGGCTGAAGCAACAAAAATATGTTTTATCTTTCCAAAGTCTCTTTATATATGTTCTCCTGCTTGTCTCAAGCAATTATCCTTTTCTCTAAGCCATTCTCATTTGTTAATTCAAAAGGGTATCTAATTCAGATCTCTCCTCAAGCAGTAATTCCACACGGAAGATATACCTCACCCTTCAGATAAAGACAGATGTCTTAATGCATGTGCTCATTGCACTACAGACCACTCATCTGCTGCAGGTATTTCTCCTAAAATTTTAAATCAATTTGTATGAATATTTTATTTATTTTTATGATGTCTTTTAGACTTTAAGCTCCAGCGTGCAAGAGTGTGACTCTTTTTAGCTCGTCATTGCTTCCCTATCCAGGTCCAATTCGGGTTTATATACAATAAATATAAAATTATTATTAAAAACTACAAACATTTTAAATTTTAAATAAAGGTGACAAATATAAGATTATCAGAAAATACAAAAGAAAATTACAGACCAAATTTTGACATCATATATTTAAAATATGTTTATCCTCCATTGCTCACATGCACACAATATACCATCAAATATGTTCACATCAAGATATTGCCTTTGGCACCACATTTTTGTGTCCTAAAATATGGATAGTTGATATAAATTGGAAGAAGTTTTCCAGAAAGATATTTCCATATGGGGACAGAGAACAATAACTAACTGTATATGGAAGTGACAGTAATCACTTACACTTATGTCTTACCTGGGTCCCAAATTATCCCTGGCAATTATAGTGTCACCAATCAAGAAAAGTATGGTAGACGGGAAATTAGAGTGGGAAAAAAAATCAGTAATCTTTAGTGGAAATCAGAATGGAAAAAAATGGCAGTCTTACCTCTGCTAATGTTACAAAAAATGGTATGACTAAGTGAACCCATAGCTAAGCCATTTTCAGGGCCTTGTTTGGGTCCTGAACAGGCAAGAGTCCCCAGACAGGAGGCCTAACAGCTTAAACTTCCTTATCTTTCCAGTAAATCTGCCTGTCATCACCTGTGTCTTATGAAGTGGCCACTTCATAAGTAGGTTCTTAATAAATATTTGCTAAATAAAAGTCAAATGACAGCAATGTCTTCTTGCCCCATCCCTTTCCCAATGCACCTGTTAAATAAAAAATGCACATAGTGCTTAAACACTAAAATCGAATTCAGAACAATTACTCTTCCATATGTGATGTCGTTTCCCAGTAGGGGGTTCATATTTCCCATTAGGAAGTTTTGTGGTTTAATGATCCATGCAAACACAGAGGCAGGTTGAAAATAGTTTGCACTTGTTGAATCACCGTTTCATACAATAATTGTTAAGAGAACATAAATTGTAAGTGGAAACAATATATTTATATATTACAGTTTACTTCACAATTGTATATACTGTAATTCTATATCATAGAATAAACAAAAATGATTTTATACATTTTAAAGAATTATGCTACAGATTTATCAGGAAAGAAATTTGCCTGATTTTGCTGTCCTTTAATGTGCAAAGGACTAAAATCCTCCCTGCTTCATGCTAAATTCTGAGTCCTGAGTGTTGCATTCAAAGGACATCCATTCGGTTAAAGGCTGGAACTGGATTCACAAGCTGGTGATTATTTCTAAGTCCAAAAGCTCTCTTCACATCGAATTCTTCTTATTAAACAAAAACACTAATGAAATCCATTGAAACTAATGACAAAGGCTGAGTTTATCTGTGCACAAGTAGTTTTAAAATGGATAAAAAATTTTGGTAAGTAAAAACAGAAGTTTGTAAGTCAGTATTTTAGGAAAATAATTACAGAATGTTTGCTAAGTGCTAACTGAAAAAAAAAAAATCCTTCTACCACAAGAACATTCAGGAATTCCAAGAAACTGGCGCTCTTTTTGAAAATAAGAGCACGATACAATTGTTTATAAAAACAGGTTCATTTGCTTCATAGAGCTTATAATGTTCTAAGAATGCTTTATTCTGATGCATTTCATATTCTTACACCTTCCATATGTTAACAACCTGAAAATCACTCCAATTTAGTTATCTGTCTTATTGAAAAAATTATAAAGTCAGCATTCAAATGACATTTACAACACTTATATTCAGGAACTTTTAACTTAGGTTCTATTTTAAGAGTTTCCAAATAACAAACTCTCTAAATCAAAATGTATTTTCCAGGAGGGAAATAAAGAAAGAAAATGTTGAGAAATAATTCTCATGAATCTCTCATGTTTCTTGCATGTATTCTGAATGAGGCATCAATTGTACTTTTGTCCAGGCTGTCTTTTCAAGGATCTTTGCATAGCAAATGGCCTCAGAAGGTAGAGGGGGTCTCCCTCCAAAGCAAAGGCCAGTCATGTGTAATGTCAATTATAAAAGACTCAACTTCCCTGAGAGCAGGGCTCCTCTGCTGCCACACAATCCACGGGGTCTGAAAGTGTCATGTAGCACCGTTCACATTGCCCTGTGGGCATCAAGGCTTTGGGCCAGGATCCCCCTGTGCTCTGACATCATCCATGAAACTATGGCAAGCTAATTTGTTAAAATAATTCATAGTTCATGACAGCAAATCATAACCAAATTTGAAACAAGAGATGGTGGACAAATATGCATAAGTCTCAACAAACTATGTCTCATGGAATGTGATTATCATTGAAGGTAAAGATTAGGAGACAAATGGCAGATAATTCTGAGTAAGAACATGATGAGAGCCCAAGGGTCTGAAATCAATGTTTCTAGAACATTAAGGATCATCATAAACTGGATCCCAGCTAATGATATTTGTTAAACCATTCAAGAGGAAAACAATTTAACAAATATTAAATTAAAAAAAATGTTATTAGGAAGCCTGCATTGATTCATTGAAGAGCTTAGATAAGAAAAACCAGTCATTTTTTTCCATTTTTGTATATTTTCCACATGATCAGAGAAACCTCTGATATTTCATCATTATCGTGTATTGTTATGAGCTCAAGAGAAGGGGTAAGAAAGCAGCAGACTTTTTTTTACTTGGGGGATTTTACAAGGTCCATGTCAAAAACTCAATACATGCCAATGAAAACAAACATGTGCATGTGTACACATGGACATATGCACACATGTACAAGCAAATATGCACAGAGAAGGTGAAATTAATCATTACAAACTCCTAGGTAATCTGTCTGTCCTCTTTTGATACATAAGTTTCCTTATGTATAGCTCCAATTTTCAAGAAGGAGGTAATAAACAAACATGAACTTTCCCAGAAACCCACGAGTGTATTTTTAAATTTTAATTTTGTTTTTAGACCCTCTCCTCCTGTGCTGAGCCCAGTGCCCCACAGCTCCCACCCTCTTGGGCAGAGCTAAGTCTTAGCTGCTGGCCTTGGGCCCAGAAACGCATGAGCCAAAATGGTAGTGGTCTCAGGGGAGGGGCTGGCAGGAGCCTGGTGGATGTGGACACTATTAGT
The DNA here is from genome assembly GCA_963575035.1 of Avahi laniger. Lineage (NCBI taxonomy): Eukaryota > Metazoa > Chordata > Mammalia > Primates > Indriidae > Avahi > Avahi laniger. The sequence goes on from CAUYSK010030128.1 coordinate 24,126, forward strand.
TTTAATTTTTTAATTCCACCTTGCAACTAACACTCCCAGTTGTGATGATAAACAATATTTAACTAAACCAATACTAGTCTATACCCACAAGTACAAGTAACAGCTGATAATAATACTACATGATCCTTGCTCCTTGACTACTATGGTAAGAATATTGTTATATGTTTCAATTTAACACCAAATATTTGGGCCTATTTTTCATGTAAGCCTTACAGTTTAACAGAAATTATTATGCTGTCTTAGAGAATTACCTTGGGCTAGGAGCTTTAAATAGGCTGGCTTTTCATCGGCCCAGCAAATCCCTAGCTACTCAGTGTACTTCTTGGCTTCTTTCTGGCATCTATATGCCAGCTAACCAAAGATGAGGCCCTAGGCAGGAAGATCTGGGTGCAAAGTGATGCACTGAGTGTCACCATATGCTGGGCCCCATCTTTAATAACAAACATCCTCTTCCTGTTTGAAAAGTATTCTTTTGTTTAAAGCAGTCAATATCCTCCTTTAAGTGACAACTATTTGGGATTATTGCTGTTGCACTTAGCCAAACTGTAAGAGGAAAGGGAGGCTAGCTGGGTAGAGGCAAGACAGCATGTGAAATATTAAGGTCCAAGCCTATTCAATTTACAAATTGACAAAACAAGACAACTATCGTATGGCAAAAGAGATTGTCCATATCAAACAAGTCTATTTGAGTAAGTGACTACATTGAGGATTGTTTTTCTTTTTAAAAAATCCCATAATCATAAAAATAGTATGTTTGTCTGACCTTGACTTTTGTGCTTATACATCTCCTCAAGAACATATGGAAGTGATAAACATCTGCTCCCTAATTCATTGTCTGTATCCTGGTCATTTTGTTCTTAATCCTCCTACCCTGCACTATACTATCTAAAATTACCACAGAGGAAAAGACATGAGACAGACTAATAAGCACATGCGAAAAAAGTTGTCTAGTAATTCTTTTTGCTATCTTGATTTTCTGGTGGTTCCTTTCAGAGACCAAACAAATGTTAGATTGAATTTCTCTCTTCCCACTTTATTTTCAGATGTGACACCCATGGCCATCTCTCCCCAAAAATGCCAGAGGCATTTAGTCTACTGAATGTAATCAAGCCTGTATATTGAATACCAATAAAATTATAAAAATCTTCTTTCTTTTGAGTAGGCAGTCTGCAACTTTAGGATGCAAGGGACTAAATCATTCCCAACTGAGACCTTCATCTTGGTAAGAATTAATTCCATCAGGACATTTTCTCACCAGAAAGGACCTAAAGCTCTTTCAAATCCTAAAATTGAATGAATTTATATATACCTTTTAAGAAACAGCAGATTCCTTGTGACTTAGAAAAAGATGTGTTTCCATCCTTTTATATGCAATTAGCTGTTGATTCCCAATGACAATGGTAGAGTGAAGAGACAGGGTAAATAAATCAATACAGAAAATAATCAAAAGGCTTTTTTTCTGATATTATAGTTTTCAGCCCATATTTATTTTATTTACAGGTTCCTTAGACCAATATTAAAATCAATTTATATTTCCTGAGCACATTTCAATAGGTAACCAGAAATATTCTAAGTAGAAGAGATCAAACAACCTTTTATTTAAAATGAATGGGGAAAATTCAATAGTCAGTATTTCTCAAAGTAAATTCTGTGAAATCTGTACATTTAAATTACCTTTGGTACTTACTGAAAATGCAGGCTCATGGGTAATATCCCAGAATTTCTTGCCACATTCTCTGGGATTAAGGATCAGGATCTTTCATTTTAACACACTACTCAACTGATTCTTAAATGTGCTAAATTTTGACAATCTGCATATTATCATGATGGAAAACATCACGTACTTCTGAAAACTAGACTGTGTCATTAGTAGTCTAATGGTTAATAAATTTTATAATTACTTTATAAACATGTTTTAACTAAATTCATTAATTTCTTTATGTATTTCTTTGCACAATTATTTATTGTCTACTGTGCTCTAGATACTACATTAAGCCTCAGAAATTAGCAAGAAAGACAAACTTGCTGTCTTCCTGGAGCTCACATTTTCTACTAGAACACAGAGATATTAATAAAATGAATGTGATATCACAACCTGAATAGTTTCTATGAAGACAGGTACATTGTCCAAGATGGATGTAGAACAAATAGCATGATTTGACTTTGTCAAAGAGGTCAATATAATCTTTACTGTAGAAGTGATCATTGAACTGAAACATGAAGGATGCATAATGACTAAATAGACAAAAAGTGAATGAGGCGATGTTACTTTAGTCACACAAAAAAATCAGACTGTGTACAGGCTGTGGGCAAGTAGAGAGCATGGAACTGTTGCTGAAACCACAAGGGGATTCCAGCCTATGTCCAGGTGCTCACTGCACAGAAAGTCAATTACTGAGACCATGAGAATCACCAAGGAAGAAAGAAATTTTTAACACAAATGATGTCAGCCAGGAGAATGAGACTGGTGGATTCACATCCATCTCCCTAACTAACAGAGAGCAGGGCTTTTATAAGAGGTTAAGGAATGTAGCTATGAGCATCTGGGCAGGTTGTGTCAAAATTAACAAGAGACTACATGCACTGGGGAAGGTTGATTCAGAAGTTAAAATTTAGTGAGGGATGGTGAGTCTAGGTGTCAGGAAGTCTGTGACAGGTCTTTGGAATTTTACCTCCTTTATCTTGCAGAAATTCCACCTTTCCTTGAAAACCAGTCAAAAAAGTCAAGTAGTTAAGTTAAAAGTTACAAGGTTCTAGTCATCAAGACCTCCTGGCCCGGGAATCCAAATCATAAGAAAGCTACAGGGAAAATATGTATGGGGGTTCATCCTGCGTGTGTTCATGGGGCCGATTACAGAACTTTCACAGAAGCAGAAGCCTACTGTGGTTTGTACAGAGAGCAAGAGAGATCATGATGAAAGGTTACACTGGCAATGTTGTTAGAAGCCGGAATATATTGGCCCTTTTTATTCCATGTTATTGAGTATAGTTATTACTCTAAATGTGATTGGTATAACCAGACTCCTTTAAAATCACAATTGTATATGCATAAAACTTGGAAGGGACATATCAGTTAACTTTTGCTGAACAACAAAACATCCCTAAACTTAATGGCTTAAAACAGCCATCATTTTATTTTGCTCACTATTCTGGGGATCAGCAATTTATGCTGGACTCAGCTAGGCTTGCTCATGTATGTGCAGTCAGCTTGCAGTCAGCCAGGTGGCTCTACACCTGAGTGTTAGTTGTCTGCCGGCTGGTGCAACAGGAGTGACTGGATTAGATGCTAGGCAACATCTCATAGGCAAGCCTTACTATAATATATAGAAGACAAGCCTTACTATAAGATATAGTGTTTTTCAGTCCCTGTTTGTGAGATATTTGGTATAATCCCAGTAACCAAATAAAATCACATGCAAGAACAGAGAGTTATAATGGGAAAACATACAAAATTACATGGCTAAGGGTGTGAATAAGTATATGTGGATATGTTTCTAACCATCCACAGTATGATATAGTAGATAGGGGTTTTGAGGTGACTGCTGAAGTCCAGTTAAGTGACTAGTGTTGGGGGGTGCCCACTGGTTCGGAAAGTTATTTAGGAGAAAAAGTAGATGGGACTTGATAATGGACTGGATTTAGGGAGTGAGAATAAATGATAATTGAGAAAAAAGCCTATGTTTATTTTTGGCACAATTAGAAAAAAGATTGTACCAATCCATGAAATGAAAAATTTTACACCATGTTTGTGATTGTAGATGTATGTTGATATGAGTTGACTTTGAGCCTCCAAAGAAAGCATATTAAATAGGCCTCTGGATTTCATTAAATATGGGTCTGAAGCTCATATTATAAGTCAGCTTTTTGAATAAAATTTTGTAATCCACCAGCATTTATGGTATAACCACCAGCAGATATGGTATAATTGAAGCTTTGGAAACTCTTGCCATCACCTAAATTGATAAAATAGATAAATAAGTTTGAGAGCCTAGGTTTCCGTCTTGAAAAAGTTCAAGGACAAGTAGGAAAATGAATTTATAACAAGGATCAAGAAGCAGAAAAAAATAAAGGAAATCTAGGCAACTGGAATCTTGGAATTTTCCAAAATAGTATATTCCAGTAGGAGAAGTGACCAACAGACTGAAAGTTGCTGAAGAAATCAAGATGAGGAATTAAATTTTCCTATTGGATTAAACAATTGGAATTCCTTGATGATTTTAGCAAAAGCTTCTTTGGGTTAGTTTACAGGGGAAGAAGTAACATTAGAGAGGATTGAAGAATGAGGGGGAGGAAAAAAAATAGACACAGTAACTTCCAGGTAAATTCAGCATATACGTGTACACACAAATACACATAACACACACACACACACACACACACACAGTGTGGGCTCCTGTGGTTTTGTAGGACTGCCATAAGAAGAAGAAGTGTTGAGGGAAATGAAGAGAATGGATTGAGAGTTATGTGAAGAAGGAAGAGACTTGAAATAATAATATATTAATAGAACATTTAACATTTACAATGAACTTTTCCTAAAATTAATTTAACTTAATTTGATTTCTTCTTCCTCACAAACTGTAAGAGTTGGACAGGTAATATTTATACAGATAAATAAAAAGAATGTTTACTTATGCCCACTATGACAAAGTTGATTAATTTCAGAGACGATCACAGTCACTATTATTAGTCATTATTGTGACTAATTATTCAGATTTTTTTCCTTTATGCAGTGTTTTCTACTATGTAAAGGTGGCAAATACAAATAATTAGTAATGCAAAGAGTTATTTCTATAAGAAAACAGAGGCAAAAAATGTGAGCAGCTGAATGGCTACTTGTCGATTGGGAAAGGAAACAGTGGTGAAGACCATGATATTTGGAGTCAGACTGCCTGCCTTCAAATCCTGCTCTGCCACTTACCTGCTGTGTGTGATTTTGGGAAAGTACTGGGCCTGAGTTTTCTCATTTGTAAGATGTGGATAATAGCTGTGTTCTGATAAGAATTAAATGTTAGTTCAATGAATTTGTAGCATGATATTCTTTTTTTCCCCCATTTCATGAGAAATTTTTATTCCATTTCGTAGAGAAAAACATATAAATATCAAATTGTTTTAATAAAGAAAAGAAAAATTCATTTATGTTTTGCCATTCTCAAAGAGCTTTAAGCAGGTGTGATCTTTCTTAATTTATTAATTTTATGGACAAGTAAATTAGAGAATATAAAACCTCCTCTAAATTGAAAAGGAGATATTGCAAAATTCATAAAGAATAAAAAGGAAAGTTGGGTAATGCTTTTAAAAATTATGAGAAGGAAAGGCAGGATAAAGGGGCTAAAGTCATTTCCTAGGTACTGTAGAACCTTAACAAACAAAATGCAAAGAGGGAACTCTTTGGGGGTTTAGTGGTAAAGCCCTCTTCCCAAATTGCACATGAGTTAGATTAGCTAATAAGGTACTTTAAAAGGTTTAAGACACAAATACTAGAAATACACTAGCAAATGTAGTAAGATAAAAGTAAAGCAGTACCTAACTTTAAATAAATATGAACAAATTTATCTTGGTTTCTTGGGATGACTTCAACCAATCTCAATGATATTGTTCATTATCGAGCATCTTTTGAAATATTTTTTTCCTAATTCCAAATCAATTTTATCTCTAACTTAATGTTAGATCAAACAACTAGAATAATTCAACCTTGTTAAAAGTAGTTACTATAAGAATCTATTCAGAATGCTGAATTTAAAAGAAATATTTTTGAAATAAAAATCACCAACTAAAGTAGACATCTTGAAAGAGTTCTATAAAACTATTTTTGTATTACATATATAATTTTATGTGTTAATTGGTATGGTGCTTAAAAATTTTATAATCATTAATATGAATGCCTTATCTCATTTGGACCATAAAGAATTTGTGGAAGTTTGTAGGGATTTATCATTCTCAGATGGGGAAATTCCAAGCTCCACCATACTATGACCTGATACGAAGAAGAGTCAGAATTGTAGCAGGACTTTCTGGACTTGAATGTGAGCCTTCTCCATGCTTTTTTCTCACAAAATTGTGCAACTACGTTTTGGTTTGTTTGTGTGTTGTATTTGGTTTCTCTTCTAATATAGCTTACTATGTCACCACGTTATGGTGGTAGATTTTCCTGGGAGGCAGACCTGGCTTCATCACTCCATCTCTGCCCCATGCCAACAAGGTGACATTGGAAGGGAGCATCAGTCCACCGGTCTATCAAAAATAAAACACAGCATTGTATGCTCCAGTACTCAAATGTGGCTAGTATTTTGCTAATTCAAGTAAGTAAAATAGCAAAAACAACAACCACAACAAAAAAAACAGAACAAAAAAACCGTAAGGATTAAACTTATTTTAACAAACTCTTTTTGGTTGGCCCAAGATAATGTGTAACAGCTCATGTTAGGTGATTTATTTTAAATTATGAAGATGAAAATCCCCAATTCCCTTAACATTATTTGTTAAAGATATTAGAAATAATGTTGTTTTTAGTATAGTGATTATGAAAGTGTATTTGTTTATAGATAATTTCAAAGGCCCTGAGAAACACTTAGAATCAATTGTAACTGTTGTAGAACCCCTGATTATGTGAGCAATAACTTGAGCTCCATGAGGACTCATAACTCTGACCTGTGATTTCTGGGTCAACTCTTTCCTTTTGCAAAAGTATGCAGCATGAAAAGAGGATGATATCTCTAAAATATCCACAATCTTTGTCCCAGCCCTTGATTTCATGAACTAGACTGAGTTCAGGCTCTTCATATCATCTGCACTGATCTCTAGCTAGCCATATTCCTATGTATAAGAAAAACCTACCTAGGATTTGACATGGAGAATGGAAATGAAAGGAATGAAAATGATTGCACTATCCATATATTAATAAAAGACAAGTAAAATTAACATTAGATGCTAAAATTTATAGAGTCTGGAAAGCAGCAATTGTTCTTTGTTTGCAGGGATCCCCAAGAAACCAAATAAAGTAATTGTATGAAAATTTTCCCTTCTCAGATTGTTTTCCCAAAGAAGAAAGTTAAAAGGGGCCTGCTGCAGACTATGCCTATATAATAAAAGATTTATTTATCTCTAAACTTTTCTTTTTCTCTTTGTCTTTTTTCTCCTCTCCTTGTCTACATGTTTCTCACCCTCGCCCTCTCTCTGTCTCCTCCCACTCTCAAACCATAACTCAGTTTATCTGAAGATAGCAAAGTGCTTTGAATTTTGCAGAAATGATATTCCATATAAATGGGAACAACAAGAAAAAAACCCGGTGTTTCTCTTTGGTAGCCCCAATTGTAACATACGGCAGCAGGTTTCTATAATGAGCTACAAAATTCTCTTAAATAACATTAAGTATTTAATGGAAAACCACAAACACTTGGGAACATGCAGAATTTCAGCTGATTGTCTGTACTTAATGCATTATACTCGTATAGAGAAGAAAAAGAGATGGAAATGAAAAAAGTCCAGAAAAACAAGTCTTAATTTTTATGTTTAGTTTAGATATTCTAGTCTCAAAAGGTACAAAAGCACTACATATTAGAAAGTTTTTTGTTTTGTTTTTTTTTTTTAGAAGTATGCCATGTAATCTGAGTAAAAGCAGCAATTTAAGATACACCCCAAACTTGGAAGGGTCTAGGATAAAACCCCCAGAGTTTCAATGGATATATTTCCAAGTATCATGGAATCAACTTTGGTAGCTGATGAGCTGATGTCTACAGTCACTCTAATTTACTCGCTATAAGGGCTATCAATTAGGGAGAATAACGTGTTCTGAAGCTAAGTTTTATAATTGGCCCACAAGAGAAGAAAATTCTTTGTTTTTCTGGTATAATATAGGAGTAATAAGAAGGCTGTTAACAGTGTGTATTCATATTGTTATGACTGTATCTACAGCAATAGTTTATCACCTGAGCTATATTAGGAAATTGTTGAAGACATTTTTGATTGTCACAATAGGAGAGGGGTGCTACTTACATCTAGTAGGGCAGCCAGTGGTGGTCCTCAACATACTCAAATGCAAAGGACGGTCTTCCACAGCAAATAATTATCTGACCTGAAATATTCACAGTGCCAAGACTGAGAAACCCTGGCTGCGGGATTTCACAGAAAAGCCCAGTTAGCTAAATGCTCCATAATTTGTCAGACTTCTTTAGAGTTAAAAGATTATTACAATGATAGGAAGACATGAATAAGATTATAAAATAAGATCCCAACAGATGTATCATTATGTAGCCTGCCACTCCTGAAGAGTGAAATTTGTGTTGGAGCTCAGCAATGACAATTTGGAAAAAGAGTAAATTATAGGGTATTGAACTGAGTCAGAATTTTGGAGACCAGTGGGAACTTAGAAGTCATCTAATATAACCTTTATGTTTTGCAGATAAGGAAAATGAGAGTTTAAAAAAATTAAGCATGTAATATCACTGACTTAAATAGTAGGGTTATCATAAATTGCATGACTCCTACTTTTCCAGCTCTCTTTTTAGTAGTCTAAGAATTACAACCACATTGTTTTCTAAAAAGATGTACTAAATTATCCTCAAATTAAAGAACATTAAAGTAAGAGACATGCTAAAAAAGAAAAATGTAGAACTTTGTCATTTGGACAAATTTTGGACGAGGTACTCTATGCCTCTAACACTTAATGATCTTGCCTAAAAATGAGTATAAAAATATCTTGTTGAGAGAATTAAAAAAAACATATGTCTGTCAAATAAGGTTTGGACTGTAGGGAACAGAACACAATTCAATTAGGTCCTTTACAGGTTTAGAATATGTAACTTCAACATTATCTTCACTGCACAACTGCTTTTGTGAATCTCAAAAGACTCATCTATGTACACGTTTTACATTTTAATATCAGTCACATCTATTTGGTTGTGACTCCAGGCATGCTGATTAGCCTCTGACATATCAATAAAAAAAAAATCACATGTCCAATACTTACATTATTGAATATTATGAAGACTAAATTAGAGCCATAAACACTGCATATTGGTATAAGAACCAGAGGAGTTAAGAATTAGAAATAATTTTTGAGAGAGATCAATGTAAATGTAAATGTTGTAATAATTCTAAAAGCAATAAATTATTCACAGAAGAGAAATGGGACTAAATTCAATAGGTTAATAATTGTAAATAAAATGTAAAATAAAAATGTAAATAAAAAATTGCCAAAACAAGATGCATATACAAGTCAGATATCTGAAGAAAGACTAAATCGAGATTTTGGAAAATGTGTATGATCAAATAGAAAATTCTGATTTTTATAATTCGTCCTGATCTAACCATAAGGAACAGTTTTAGTGAAGCAGGAGAGATGCCATTTCCTGTCATTAATTGCAACACAGATCGATTCATGGTATCTGTATGACTCAGTCAGGGATTAGAGAAAAGATAAGCTTAGTCGAGATCAAACACTTCCATATGATGACAAAAAGTAACAACCACAAATAACTTACATTATTTTTGGACAGATATATAGCTAAACGGGTATTTCAAAGACAACGTGCCCTCTGAGTCTGTACAGCAAAAACATAAACATTATACATTTATCAACATTTTTACATCTGAAATACGATGAGAAAATAGTAATTTTGTGTTTATCAACACCTACATATATTAAAATTTCTAAGAGAATATGTACATACATTTATAGATATGGCATGTTTTTAAGGAAAAATGGAAAACTAGATTTGGGGGCAGTAGTCCTTCTACTTTCTTTTCATCTAGAACACACACACACAAAAATTTGAAAAGTCCATAAAGTCACATTATTTTTTAGGTGGTGGGACAGATTTTTAAGTGTGATATTAGCTTCTCCAACTGTGCCTTCACTGATACCTGGTCTAAGAATTTTAACCTTTTTATAGGTTAAAACAAAACAACAAAACAAACAAAACAAAACACCTATATGTGCTTTAGTTGAATATACTTCAATGTTTGACATAACTTAAACTGATAGAGAATACCAGAAGGACCCAGGAAGGATAATGATACTAAACACTGCCTTTGTCTTCTTTCATTGTTGTACACCTACCACTGCCTAAATTCTATGGCGGTATTAGTGCTTTCTGCAGTTTAAGCATGAGTATATTAAATATTAACACACAAGAAAATTTGACTTGTGTCACAATAAACATTTCAAATTTGAAAAGCATATGAATTGATTAGGAAATGTTTAATTATTTTATTTAGATAAAAATGGAACTTTTAGGTAATTCCTAATGTTAGGAAGATAAGTTCATATCTAGTTATTAATATTCCAGGCACTGTGCTAATCTATTTATTTGACGAAATAGCTTATTTAGTCCCCTTTGAGGATAATAGTATTATCATCCTCTGTTTTCAAAAGTGAAAACTGAAGCACAGAGAGGGCAAGTAAATTATCCAAGATCACATGCTTTATAAGAAGTAATAATCAGATCCAGATTATAGCATCTCAAAGGCTCAGTCGTATTTCTTTTTATAAATATTATGAAGAATCCCTTCTGACATTTTCTGTTGAATCTCTGTCCATAAGATGGAAGTCAGACTGAAACTGATTTTGCTGTTATCATTCAATATTTTCAGTCTCTATTCATGTAGAAATTACTATCCTAGAGAAATCATCATAATTTAGTGATTCCAGTGTGAAGTGGAAGAGACAGCCTTTGTTAGACACACAAAAGTTAACCAGGAGGTTATCAGAATGTAAGTTCAAAAATATAAAATAAAACCACATTTATTATTTTACCTTAGAAAATTGTGATTTCAGAAAATAAAAGATTAATGTATTTTCTTATCTTTTCAAGCTATTAAGCCACCTTTCAGTTTCATTAGTCAGTCTTGAAGGGGTTTTGTATTCCACATCTTAAATGTTAATCTGTAGTATGTAATTTTGTCAAAGAAAATGTTAAAACTAAAAGAAGATACATAATAAGTATTTTTAAATTCAATTCAATAAATTCTTTTCTTATTAAAATTTCAGCATTGCTGAGAGTTTATGCTCTCCTCAACTCCTGAAAAAATGGTTGAAAAAGTTGGGAATTTTTAGGTAATCTGAACCCTCCTTCAATCAATTAATAATAGCAAAAAAAGACATATCTTTATTACTGGAGACTAAGTGACTATCTAAAAAAATAGAATGAGATATCATGACTTTTATATAGGCATGATAGCAATTTATGCCATTCATCAAACCTCTACCTTCATTTTAGTGGCATTAATCACTGGCTGAGAATTGGACTATTGTTGCCTCAGAGTGCAAGAAATCCTGATGGAAAGGCTCATACCATTGCTGAAAAAACAGAATATGTGCACAAGTTAGAAGGAGAAAAAACATAGTGGTATTCAAGTACTGGATGTATGTGCGTGTGTGTATATGTAATATTAATATATAATACATACACAAAATATATTTCAGGATATATAATATAATATACACAAAAATATATGACATATTATAACATATAATATATGATATAATAGATATAAAATATATTTCATATATATAATATATATTTTATTATATATATATGTCTCAAAGGGTGAATCTTTGAACATGAATGAATCCACTATATGGGCCATGCCTATTAGATTCACAAATTTGACATCATGGCTAAATCATGTAAATATGGAGCATTAACAAAGGTTTATCAGATTGTCCTGCAAATATACTTGAAATTGACATATCTCACAAGAGCTTTTTGTCCTTTACATTTCTTTTCATTCTGAGTAATCCTCTTTCTTCTAATAAAGCTTCTCCCTCCACTTTAAGCTAAATTGTTTCTTGCATCTAGAATTACCCTAAATTTGACTCCAGGAAACCATTCTGAGAATGTGAAATGAAGGTGGTAGCATCTGAACTGAGCAATCTAACAAGTGGTGCTCAAAAATGAAAACTATCCATCTGTCAGTTGGCTTTTTATTTTAATACGTTAAAGGGAATGAAATCCTTTCTTTAATAATCAGTTAATTGTAATTCCAACAATTTACAGGAGTGAGAATGAGAAGGCTATTATTTTGTAGTAGCAGATTATTATCTTCAAATTGTCACTTTGCATTTTATGCATTTCATTTTATCATTATATCCAAGTCCTGAGATGCATTTCCTTCCATTTTAATGGTTGCCTGTTTCTGAATTGGGTCTGAGGATCTTTAAATTCTTGGTTTTCGAACTCTGCTTGTCTCTGTCTAGCATATCACTCTTGTTGCTCCTGCTGAAATAGACTAATTGCATGGCTGCATACTATATTTCTGTGTCCCAAACCAAATACAATATAAAAAATGAAAAAAATTAAGGAAAAAAAGACTTTTGTATTTGAAGAGCAGCATTCACACAGCTTCTGGATTAATGTTAGCTTTGAAACTGCATGAAGAGCAATAGAGGTTTCTCACCAAGATACTCATTAGCGTGTATCCGTTTGTGACTTGCAATGAATAATTTGCACAGTCCCAAGTTTAATGTTAACCCAAAGCTGCTTTGTTGAGTGATAACTTTCTAACTACAATAAATTCATTTGCTTTTCTTTTGATTGACAAACTGGATGCAAAAGTGATGCCAATTTCCTTCCTTTCTTCTGTTTTTTCTTACTAGACAATTAGCTAAAAATAAGATATAATAACTTGATGGGTTCGCTTAGTACTTGACTATATCTACCTACCTATATATATACAATATATATTATATAATTAAAATATATATTATATAATTGAAGATAATCAAATATATATAATCAAAATATGTATGTTATATAATCATTATATATATATATATTTGATTATCTTTATAAACCACAGCAGCCTTTGTCAGACTATTGCTCATAATTATAGGACATTTTCTAAAATCACCTAAAACTTCCCCTTTCCTCACCCTACTCCATTTTTCTTTTTTATTCATAGGTAAAATGATATAGACCTATGTATTTCCAATTTGCTTCTCCTTCCTAGCTCTGAATTGATGAATTGTTTATTACTTGAATCTGATATGATTATTTACATGGAAAATCCAAAAGGGGCAGCAAAAATCTCATCTGGTAAAAGAAGATAATACAGTAACAGTAGTTAGATAGGAACGTTACTATGCAAAAGTAAGTTACTTTTTAATAAGTAAGCCATATGCAATTAGAAATATATAAAAACAATGCAAGAACAATTACAATAAACCTAACAGGTGCAGAAGCCAGCTTATATTTTGAGACAGTACACTGGGCTTAGGGTGATCACATATGATGGCTTGTGTAGCACAGTCTCACTTTATGCTTCTTGACACAGAGTCCAGATTTTTAAAACTTAAAAAATGTTTATTAATAATAGCACTAAAATTGGGTGGAATAAATTTGGAAGATTGTGTCTGTTATTGGTAACATTTGCCATGGTCTAGAAACATGCACAGCATATGTACAATAAATAGAGTTCTCTCTTTAACATGGAGTAGAATCTGAAAGAAGACCCAGGATAATCCATCTCACTTTTCTGACAGCCAACACCTTCCATTCCCAGGTGGTGGTGTGAGAAGAATGTGACACTGCTGCCTTTTTCAGACACGGGAATTAGTAGCAATTGTGCTGTGGAATTTTGAGAGATACACGAAGCAGCTAATCAGTCACTAGTTAGTTAGAGGACCGGGGAGTTCATGTGAGAGTTCGAAGCGCAGTTGTTTGTGAAAAATGTGTGGAAAAACAGATGCTCAAAATTTCTGTCAAGGAACTTATGTGAAAAAGGGACAAAGTATGTTCTGATACATGCTACAACCTGGATGAAACTAACAAACATTAATGTTAGCAAAAGAAGCCAGATATGACAAAGCACATAATGCATGATTCCATTTATAGGGAATATCTAGAAAGGCAGCAGTATAGAGAAAGAGAGTCGATTATATATTTCCCGGGTCTTGGGATGTGAATTGGGCGTGATTGCAAATGGGAAGGTTTGTTTTTGGAATGATGAAAACATTCCATAATTAGATTGTGGTGATGATTACACAGATTTATAAATTTTCTAAAACTCATTGAAACATTTGACATGAGTGAATTTTGCGGTATGTAAATAATACCTCAATAAAACTGTTAAAATTAGTTTAAATATTCTTGTAGTAATGGTTTTGTTATTTATTTGTGTATGATAATTGCATAACTATTTATGTTGTTTACTAGTTAGCAATTGTATTTTATTTTGTAATAATTGCTTTCAGCAGCAATGAACTAAAAAATGGGGTAGTGAGAGTAAATACATGTTTAATGAAAAGTTAATGAATTTTCATTTCTAAACAAAGTTGAAAATGAAAGTAAAATTTGCAGAAAATATTTGTCAATATTTACCATCCCCCATGGAGACCATAGTGATATCGCTGAACATAAAAAGTGGAAGACACAGATCTGTTGAAGACATATTAGCATCTACTTCAAAAATTTATAATTTAAGAAGAATGTGCCTGAGTGTATTTTAATATGAAATCTGTAGAGAAAGTTTACACATATCTTTTTGTAAATCATGATTTTTCAGTTACCTCATTGTAACTTAATTTCATGTACTTTTGAACCCACAGTTTTTTGGCTCAGAATTGAAAAGTTAAGCAATAGGTGTTAATACATGGATTTCATTAGCAGAAAAAGAATTCCATAAACAATTAAATGATGCCATGTTTACATCCCTGTCATTAGATGCTGCTAAAGGAAAATCAGTTTATTTCAAGATGATTTGATTTTGTTTCTCCCATTCATGAAATCTAAGTGAAGCCTTTGGAAGTTCATTCTGTCCAAGGTGAAACATTTAAAACCATCATAAATGCTGATGTAAATTTCATTAAAAGCTAGTTCTTGATTTAAAGTGAGAGATGTTGGACCTTTCCTTTCACTTGAATACTTAGAGACTTTTGTAAGGTTATTAACTGGCCATATTTCGATATTGTTCTGTTTCTGGAAATACGGAGGCCCATGGAGAGGGAGAGAGATGGAGGAATGGCTGGTTGGCGAAGCTGTCAGAACACACCCACATTCATCAGTTGTTTATCATCTGATATGAGCATGATTCCTGGTTCTCCAAAAAATTACAATGGTCACATCAAAGATCACCAATCACGGATCATCATAGTAGATATAATAATAACGAAAATGTTTGAAATATTGTTAGAATTATGAAAATGTGACACCAAGATGCAAAGTGAGCACATGCTCTTAGGAAAATGGTGCTAATAGATTTGTTTTACATAGAGTCGCCACAAATCTTCAATTTGTAAAAATCATAATAGCCGTGAAGCACAATAGAGCAAAGTGCAATAAAATGAGTTATGCCTGTACTGTTTTCTAGTTTGAAATGGAAATTATTTTTGGAAATAATAATTTATGTAGAAACTTTGAATGATTAAAAGTTTGAATTTGGTCTATTTAAACAAGAATATTATTATTAAATACATCTATTAAAACCACAAGAAAGACATACAGTTATTTTTAAAACAAGATTACAAACTCATTTTAATTGCTGAAAAGTTATACAGATTTATCAAAAATATTACATAAACTTTAAATAATACAATTCACAAATCTGGTATTCATGAATCAAAATTTTTAAAAAATTAAATCATTTTTGAAAGCTTCCCTTTTATCTTGAATCAAAGCCTTTTCTCCTTATCTTGTAACTGCAGTAACAAAAGCTATTATTTAAACTTACTTGTTCACATTTCTTAAAGCAAAAGAATCACAGTTAATTAACGTTTTCTTCATTTTCCTTAGGCATTTGTAGCTGTTTATCTGAACTAGATATGTTCACATAATGACAAAATTATTGCTTTCTCCTAATCAACTTACCTTTTAAATTTCCTAAGTGAAGGGGAAAAAGAGAAAGAGAGAAACAGAAAAAATGGTGAAAGATGTTTTTGCTTTAGATAAACGTTTTATAATACAAATCGCGATTGTAATTTTTTTTTGGGGGGGGTGTAGTTGAAAGAAGAAAAGAGAAAGTGTCTATGGAGACTGGGAGAAGAATAGGGAGGAGCTGAAAGTAGGGCAAAGTTAGAGTTGGATAAAGGAAAGGAGAGGGGAGTAAGACGTAGAAGGATCCGTAAGAGAAGTAGTCTCAGGTTTTTCACTCTTTTCATTTATCTTTCATATTTCTTTCCTACAGCATCCATACAAATTATCACAAACTGTGTGGCTTAAAACAATAGAAATTTCTCAAAATTCTGGAGACTAGAATTCTAAAATCAAGGTGTCTACAGAGTCATGCTCCACTCTGATGGCTGTAGGAAAGTAATTTGCATTTTCCAGTTTCTAACGTTTGTTGACAACCCTTAGCATTCCTTGGTTTGTAGCTGTGTTACATGGAGTAGCCCACATCACTCCACTTTCTGCCTTTGTCGTTGCAGGGTCTTATTCCCACTACGTGTCTCTTCAGAGTCTCTGCACTATAATATCACTCTCCTTCCATTATAATCTTATCGGTCATTGAATTTATATCACTAAATGTAGTATGGATTTAGTATCACCTAACCTTAACTTGATTATATCTACAAAGACCCTATTTCCACAGAAGTTCACATTTACAGGTATCTGAGGTTAAGATTTAAATATATCTTTTAAGAGGGCACAATTCAACGCACCACACCTTTAACAGGAGTCTTTTAGGGCAGTGCTCCCCAACCTTTTTGTCACCAGGGACTGGTTTCATGGAAGAAAATTTTCCACAGATAGGGGATTGGGGGCTGATTTGGGGGCGATTCAAGTGCACTGCATTTATTGTGCAGTCAAAACCTCTCTTCTAATGAAACTCTGTATTTCCAGCAACTCTCCAGTGCTAGCATCATTGCCTCAGCTCCACTTCAGATCATCAGGCATTAGATTCTCATAAGGAACGGGCAAGCTAGGCCCCTGACATGCACAATTTACAGTAGAGTTCCCACTCCTATGAGATTCTAATGCTGCCTCTGATCTGACAGGAGGCAGAGCTTATGCAGTGATATGAGCAATGGGGAACGGCTCTAAATACAGATGAAGCTTCTGCTCACTCCCTGCTGCCCCACAAACCTCCTGCTGTGCAGCCTGGTTCCTAATAGGCCAGGGGTTGGGGTCCACGGTTTTAGGGAACCAATGTTGAAGTCCAAATTGTCTTTAGAAATTTTATCATAACAAATAAGGAAAGGAGACAATTTTTTACTTATAATCTTGATTTCTTTCTACTCTAAGGTATCTCATAAATGAACGATCTTGTCCCATATAAAAAATTCCCCAAAGGGACCACAATAATTCCAAATTTTATTGGTTGGATTGTGTCATTTAGACAGAGAAGCAAATAAATTAGCATATATTATGAATGTGTGATAAAAATGGGCTTCCAACTTAGTGGGTCGGGGCAGGTGCCATCAATGAGAGTGAGATGGCCCAATGAGAAATGTACAGTTGGTAAAAGTGATTCTTATACAACTTCCTATCTACAGAATCTGGTTTAAAAAAAAAGTAACTGCTAGAAAGGCTCTGACAAAACACTGAGCTAAACAAAGAGGCATCACATAGAGGACAGTCCTTATGTGGTTATAAAAAGGTGACCTGAAGCAAACTTTTCCATAGGCTGCCTGACTGAAGAGACTCTCAACTCCTCACCTCTGGAGCCTGTTAAATGCAGGCTTCTCAACTTCTCCCTATAGACTCCCTCAAAGACAATGTATAATATACAAAATGAAGGGCAGACATAGACAATCAGAACATTAGAAGCCAAAATTCACAAGAGGATGCCTAATTGTGATCAAAACATCATCTCCTGAGAAACAAATAGTAAACATGACATGAAATGGTTCAATGAGAGCATCGCAGCCCAGTTCAGTGTGAAATTTGATCATATCAGAGGACGTGGCTGCCTCAATCTTGGAGACACAAAGGATACATGCATTGTTACCTGGTCAAGGGTCCTGGTCCACAACAATAAAAGTCTCAGGCAAATCTTGATGGAATCTCCAAATTGTTAAAACCTAATTAGCTAACAGCTGTCAGGAACCAGCCAGGAGTCAAACAAGATCAGTAAGATCAGATTTAGTAATTCTCAAGGAAGAAGTGTGGAATGCAACTCCGGGGAAAAAAAAACAAAGGAGAGAAGCATGGCATGTTAGGCGTGCTACTCAACTAACCAACTTTTGCAAAGTTAACATTCCGGTGATGGATTTTGAAAAAAAGTCTAAAAGAAAGGATCAAATCTAAATTGATGCTCTTCCTAAAGCACCAATTAGAAGTGGGAATTAACTAGGAATTAGGTGCTGTCATGACGTGAGAGCAGTTTAGCCATTGGGTATCTGTAGGCATAAACAAAAATCAAAGAGAGTCTGGATATCATTGATAAGAAAACAGTAGTTACTCAATGAGGGGTTGCTAAGACATTTTACAACTGCTCATGAACTTGGGAGAAACAATGTTTCCTCTTAGCTTTGCAGTTGACTTTATCTCTTTCTGTCTAGCCATCTTGATTATGGGAAGGATTACTTTTTCTCTTTTCAGTTCGAATTGACTTTTCTTCAATCCTGAATAAATTTTGGCGTCTTTCAAATCATATTATAATAAAAATACTATTTATTTGTTTGTAAATTTTAGAATCAATATCCAAACACCAGAGTTTTAAAAATGTTTGCAAAAGAGAATGAACATGTTATAAATCTAATGATAAAATATGTTATTGTATAGTTGATAGAAATGCGGAGGCAGCAGATGAGGAAGACAGCATGAGAACATTAATTTCTTCATTAAGAGACAAGAAGTAAAGTTTTAATTCTATTATTAAAAGTTAGAGTTAATAAGAACTAATATAAAGATAATAAAAATAGGAAAAAGAGAATTTAATTATGTGTTTTACTTAATGTAATGCACCATCTATTGTATTTGGAAGAAGAAATAATAAAAATTTGATTAATTGATTGCTTAAGAAATACAGGCATATTATGCAGATAACAACCAGAAAAGTGACAGAAGAAACACTAACAAATACTTGTGTTTGCCTTTAGAGCTTAAAATTATTGGTCAATTTAGATGGCAGCAGATTTCTGCCTTCCTAAAGTTAACAGTTTGTTGTTTCGAGGGTGGTTGTTTTCTATTTTCTTCCAGTGCATTTAGAATTTTGGTGATTAGAGAATAATGTGAAGGAATTATATTAAAATATTTAACATTTGCTAAGGTATCTAACGATTTGCATAAATGGAAAAATATGATTGCTTTTGGATTTAAAACATTAATAATAGAACAGTGTCAATTCTTTATATATGTATATAAATAGAGTTCCTCCAAAAATAACAGATTTGATTTTTTTTTAAAAGTATATGTATTACTCATAAAAATAAAGCTCTGTAAAGAAAAATAGATATGTAAATATTGCTAGGATAAATCATAAAGAAAAAATTTAATGAGTAATTTTTCAAAATTAATATTAAGCATACACTAATTGAAATGATTACTTCAGTTACAAGGATAGAAAAATAATCAGCAGATAATTATAGAAAACAAGGGAGATTAAAAAACCTGGTAAATATATGTATGTTCAACTTGCATTTTAAAGCTTTGCAGAAAAAAGTTTGTTTATTAAATGGTGTCATGATAACTTTCTAGCTTTCATTAAATAGGCCAGATTGGATCATTCTCTTACCTGTAATAATAAATAAGTTCAAATGAATCAATATTCTAAATTTAAAAAAACGAAAACACAAAAGTACTGCAGAAATATAATCGATCTCTCATACACACACTTAATCTTAGATGGGAAAGGCTTTTCTAAACCTGAAATAAAACTCAAGGCACCCATTTTGTATATAATAGTGATTAACAATTTTATATTTAAAAAATCACTATGAATAAAGTAAAAAAAAAAAAAGAAAAGCCTAGGGAAAAAATTATAACATTTATGACAATAATGATTCCTGTAAATCATTCACTTATCATAAAAATGAGGAAGCTAGTAAGAGAAAGAGAAAGACCTCATAGAAAAATATTTAAAGTGCATGAAAGACATATAGAAAACGTATCTTTTTTTTTATATTTTTTTTTTATTTCAGCATAATATGAGGGTACAGATGTTTAGGTTACGTGTGTTGCCCTTGCCCCCCCTCCCCCTCTCAGTCCAGGTTTCAAATATGTCCATCCCATTGCGTGGTGCGCATTGCACTCTTCGTGTACACATATACCCGTCCCCTCCTCCCTCCTCCCCCTCCCCCCTGCCCAATATCTAATAGATGCAATTCTTATATATGCACTTATGTGTTGATCCGTTAATACCAATTTGATG
>CAUYSK010030132.1:0-27397 GCA_963575035.1 Avahi laniger
GCTGCAAGGCTGAGCATTCACTGCTTCCCTGCTGGGGTCCCGCGGGGCTGCACCCGGGGGAGGCAGGAGGAGCAGCTCTCAGGGTCAGGGCTGTGAGAGGGAGCGTGCTGCGGCTGTTCTGGTGCCTGGCTCACCTGCCCCTCGCCCCACCCTGGCCAGGCCATCGCGTGCCCCCAGCCTGCTGCTTCCTTCAGTACAGTCTGTGGGACTGTGTCACACCCGGTGACTGTTCCTCTGGGTCTCCCTAACCCTAATACTAACCCTAACCCTAACCCTCCAGGGTGAGGCCCGTGTTGGTGCCTGGTGAGTATAACCAGGCTGCCAGCAGACTCGCCTGGGGGGCTTCGAAAACATGGATGTCTGGGGCCCACCCCCAGCCCTTCCTGGCCGGCCCGGAATGGCACTTTGCTCAGAGCTCCCAGGCAGGACCTTTCCAACATGAGCCGGGCTGTCCGGCAATGCCCGCAGCGTCCGGGGCCGTGGGAGCCTCAGCCCCGGCAGTGTGTGGGCAGGGCTCACTCAGACTGGGCAGCTGTGGGGTCCTGCTGCGGGCCTGAGCTACCAACAGTGTCCTTAGGATCCGTGAGCTGGGACTTCAGCTGCCGGCCTCCACACGCCAGCTGCCAGGACGAATGGACGGGGCTTGTTCCCAAGGCCGTGGGTGTCGGCACCCACCAGCCACAGAGCAGAATAGACTCAGGCAAGTAGATGAGGGGACCTGGGGACACCTGCCTCTCCTCCCTCCCTCCGTCTCCCACCCTACCCGCTCCCAACCAGAGGTCAGAGGGCAGGAGGGGGAGGGGGACCCAGGGACCACGCAGAAGCTCCTTGGGTTTAGGTACAATCTCCAAAATGTTCTCCTTGTTGGAGTAACTGTCGGGTCATAGTTCTCTGTTCTCGGTTCTTGGCGGAAAATGACCAGACACACTGAAAGCCAGGCAAGCACCGAACGAAGAGCAGGGCGGGCTCACAGAGCCAGAGCAAGACACAGGGCGAACGGGCCCTGTGACTGGGCCTCCTGGTGGTTCAGACGTCACCATGGAACCACTGTCACGGACAGTTAGTGACATGATAATTAGCCTTAAGTTACTCTAGGTCACCTTCCAGACCCTGCCGTGCCTGGGCTGCCTGGCCCGGGCTGGGGGATCGCCTGCGTCCCTTTGCAGACTGGCCGGGCTTCCTCCTTCCCCAGGTGTGGCAATTGCCGGGGCAGGATCCAGGTGGGGCAGCACCAGGGCGGGGTGTCCAGGCCTGTCCTCCTTTCCCAGGTGCAGCAGTTGCTGGGGGCAGCACCAAGAGAGCCGAGGACCCTCGCTGTCTACCTAATGCCCAGCGCAGCCCTTTTTTGTACCGTGAGACCGAGACTCCGGGGAAGACATTCGCGAAGCCGGAACCCTGCACCAGGAGGCAAAGCGCCTCCTAGCCGAGGCGACGGCCCCTAAACAAAACCTTAGCCTCCCAGCTGCTGAATGGACCCCCTCTTGGCCAAGGGGACCCCAGAAATACCGTAAAGCTGAGCTGCTGGCCCTGAGAAGGGAGGGCAGACCTCGTCATGCCCCCTCCTTTTTTGGAGGTGTCCTTTGTGACTCATGATCAGGCTAAAGCCATGCAAGACGAGCTTAGACCACACCTGCAGGTCATCAGTTTACTTAACGGATCACTTGCGTCTGTCCGGTGGCTTGTCTCTGATTAACAGACTTCCTTAACTGAAAACATTCCAAGCCTTTAGACAAAGCTTCATTTCTTTAACCAATTACAACTCGAAGAATCTTTAAACCCACCTATAACCTGTAATGCACTGCTTCGAAACGTCCTGCTTTGTCAGGCCAATCCAGTGTGTGCCTCCCATGTATTGATTTATGGCTCTACCTGTGACCCCCATCTCCCTAAATGCATAAAATCAAATGGTGGCCCAGCCACAGCGAGTCCCGCTGCTCCAGGCTTCTTGGGTGTGGCTCCCTGGGCCATTGTCACACATATTCAGCTCAGAATAAACCTCTTTAAATTACTTTACAAAATTTGGGTTCTTTTCTGTTGACACCCTCGACTCATGACCGTGTTTGAGCTTGCGCGTAGCTTGATGACAGTGTCCCTTCAGCACATGGCGTTGCTTTTACGGGAAGGAATTGCTGTGCCGTCAAACTCTGGACATACCAGAGACCTTAAATAGAATTCTTCACAGCCGGATGACGCTGTTGTGGCTCTCCTTGGACTGTCACGCGTCGCTTACAACAAATGAAACAAAGTGGTTACATTCAAGGCTCTACAATGTATCAAATACTTTTTTGTGGGGCAGTTGTTTTTTTAATAATTTTTGTCACTCTAAAAACTAACATGTGGCTCTGAAACCTCTTGACTTTGGAGTCTAGAAGGGAGTCTTCATCAGTGACTTTTCCACCTGGGCCCAGGTAGACCACGGCTCTGTCTGTGAGGTGGAGGCTGGGCCCCACCGCTGTGGCTTTTCGCCAGCCGCGCAGGGCTGCGAGGGCCGGGGATTGGCAGCCGCGCCCCGGGCCCGGGCGGCGGGCAGGACAGTGGAATCATAGTATGTCTGGGGAGAAACAGGCTTTGCTGGGCCGGAGCTCCCTGGAGCTGGCCCCTCCTGCGGCTGAACCTGTCACTCTTGTGGGCCCCGTTGGTGAACGCCGGCCACTTCCTGACACACCCTTGCATTTGCAGCTGGCCTCCGGGGTCAGCTACTTCTTGGCCGACGGGCTCTCCTGCACCCACGGCTTCCCGGAACCTCAGCCCAGCCCAGCCGTCCCCACTGAGAACAAAAGCTTCATTTCCCACCCGCCCCGGGCTGCAGCAGCTGCTACCAGAGTGCACGTCCTTGGTGGGGCTGCCGGACGCCCCCGAAGGGCTCTGACCCAGCAAGAAGGGGGCACGGGCCTCAAGGGAGGCCCAGAGAAGGGGGCCCGGCGTGGCCTGGAGCTGTCGCTCCCCAGGAGAAAGCCCTGCTGTCGCTCAGCCGCCCTTGCGAGGTGCCAGACCTGAGTCCCGCCCTGCGAGGCTGGTTCAGGGAGTGGGTCGCGGTGACGAGGAAACGTGGCTACTGTGTGCAGGTGTGTGGCGCGGCGGGCGCCAAGGTCCCACACTGCTTGTGACACAGAGAGGCTCCCACGTGGAAGGACTCGGGATCCCCGGTGGGCTGGGAGGTGGACGCACGGCCCGGGCAGGGACCCAGCACAGCCTCGGGCCAGGCTCTAACGTCCCCGGCACCGGAGAGGAAGGACAGGGCCACAGACCTGCGTGGGGCGACAGCGGGAGGGGCGGGGGGCATTCCAGGTACCTGTCGGCAAGTGGCTTTGGGGCAGGCAGGGAACACAATGACAAGAAAGTGACCACACAGTGCTGGCCTGGGAAGAGGCGGGTGTGGGAGGGAGGCAGGACGCTGCTGTGCGCTGGGCTCGCCCCGCCAGACTCACCCCCCAAGGCCAAGCACTGCCTGCTGGGGGCCCGGCTCTGGAGCCGGCTCCTCGGGAGCCTCTGACCCTGGGCGGCAGCCCCTGGACCCGCCAGGAGCCGGCACAGCCCAGGGTCGGGGCCTCTGGCATTGTTCCTGCCGGCTGAGCCCGCACTTCCTCGGGGCCAGGCGGGAAGGGTTTGCTGCGCCCTCCCAGTGGGGTCTGTGGCAGGGGAAGCCCCCTCCCTGGCACTCAGGCCACGTCTCTGGCCATGGAAGACAAGTCGCCACGGAGAGGAGGCCCCTGGACTCTTGCCCTCCAAGCCTTGCATGCCCCGGGTGGTCGGGTCCTTCCCCACATCTGGGAGCCACCCCGACCCCACCTCTCCTCACGAAAGCCCCCTAGCTTGTTGCTTCTGCTCCCAGATTAAGGCAGGATCAACACGTTTTCAAGGAGAGCGTTGACAATCTGCTAGTCACCAAGACTGTCTTCCAATGGGAATAGCGAGACTGGTGCTTTGGAGATGCGGGCGGCTGTCCGAGGCCCCCGAGCGGGTTTGGGGACGCAGCCAGCAGCAGTGGGACAGCGGTGCTGGGGATTTCTAACCATCGGTGGGGACGGCCAGTGGGCTGTGAGACCACAGGAAGACTGTACCCCCTTGGGCTCCCGAAGGTGTCTGGGCTGTGGGAGGATGGGGGAGGCCAAGGACAAATCACTCCCAGACCCAGCGAGAACACTGACTGTTAGAGATGTCCTCTGGGACAGTTGGGCTGGGGGCACATGAAGACAGATGTGCCGCTGCTGGGCCACAGAGTGGGACCTGCTCAGCCTCCTCCAGTGCTCCCTGGGGGGAAGCCGACGGCTGCATGCCCAGGCCCCCAGGCCCCCACCCAGCAGGCAATGGCAGGCTCGGCAGCCTGCTTGGAGGTCTCCAGGCCCGGACTGCTGTCTCAAAGCCACAATTGTCCTCCCAAGGCTGGGGGCTGTGGTCCTAGGAGCATCCAAGCTGCAAGGGTCAGTAGACAGAACCTGGCTCCAGCGGCCGCACTTACAGAGGGGAAACTGAGGCACAGAGCAAAGTGCTGACACACCCAGGGTCACTCAGCCAGCTGTTTCCTTTCTGTCCCCTGCCCTAGTGATGGGCCATCCTGGCTTGACCGTCCCTGACAGATGTTCTCTGCACACCTACCAGGTGCGGCACTGTGTCATCCTCATGCCGGCTGAGAGGGAAACTCCCCAGGGCTCAGGGCGGTGGGGCCGGGGGCCTCTGTCCCGCCACGCCACGTGCCTGGGGTCTTCCTGAGCACGATAGCCCACCTGATCTGCCACATCACCTGGGCCTGCACCTGTCACGAGTCCCCTCTTCTGTGCCACAGACAGCTGAGGCCTGGGCACCCCACGCGAGCTCGGCCCCCACCACGTGGGTGGCGTGTTTCCCTGAGCTGCGGTGCGGGCGCGGCCTGTGGGTGGGGGTGTGTAGGGCGCGATTCTTCCTCGGACTATGGACCTTTGGGGGTGGGGCCCTCTCTGTGGAGGGTCACCGCGGCTTCTACCAAGAGCCAGTGACACCCCCAAGTGTGACAGCCCCAAATGTCTCCAGACCTTGCCCCATGTCCCTGGGGGACAGAACTGCCCTGGGTGAGAACCGCTGGTGCAGGGCAGGGTCCCCAGAGCAGCCGCGAGAACGTGGGGCCTGTTCCTGTCCAGACCACGGACAGCTGAGCTGGCTGTGCCCAAGGCTCCCTGTGCGGACAAAAGCCACCAGACGCGGGCACGGTGTGCACCTTGTGTTCTCTTGGGTCAGGTTTCTGGACGTGGCCGCCCGCACCGTGGGAGCGGCCCGGCTATAGCAGAGCAGCATCCGCGCTGAGTGGGGCCAGGCTCCACAGGGCAAGCCTCGCGCGTGCTCGGAGCTCGGGGGCCTCCGAGGGGAAGACACAGGTGAGGGGGAACCATTGGGACCACCAGGGAGATGGCGAGGTGCAGAGAGCGTGGCCTGGGCTGCCCCAGTGAGCCCAGGGTCTGGCAGAACCCGGATGCTCAGTGCTGAGCGCGGCCGTCTGGGTCTTTCCCGGCCACGGGGAGAAGCTCCTGCGGGGGTCCGGGGCAGCCGCGCTGCGGGATCCCGCCCGTTTCCCTCGCGTAGGAAAAGCTGGAGCCAGGCTCGGTCTCCCTGCTGGGCCGTCACCATCCTGCCTGAGAAGGTCCCTGGGTTGGAGGGTCTCTGGGGGGGTGCCGAGGGTCCACGGAGGACCTCACAGTGGGGGGCTGACTTGTGACCTGCATCCCCGTGCTCGGGACTCCTGGGGGGCACGGCTGCCCAAGCAGGTCCATCCCGGATCATTTCACAGTTGCTGCCAAGGGGCGCCGCAACCAACGCCTGCACCCCAACCCCCGCCCCCAGCTCCCGCACCTCAAGCAGCTCCCCACGCGTCCTTGTTCTGGATGCCAATTAATGACCCACGATGACAATTACTGCTCTTTCACAAACAGCACACGTCTTCTAATGCTCTCACGTTAAGAACTTCGGTGTGTCCCTCATCACACTCATTTACCATCCCATGGGGGGCTTTTTTATAGAAAAACAATGTCTTGTGGCAAGCGTCGGGACACTCGGCCTGCCCTCTGGGCCCCATTCCTCGTTTCTGTTCTCGCTGCAAACACACGGGCGCCCCCACCACACAGGGGCCCTGGGACACAGTGGGCGCCACTCTTCTCCTCGTCAAACTGGACCCGCCGCCTTCAGCCTCGGACTGTGTCCCACAGCGGGTGCACGGCATCTGGAAGAGCCTGGTGCTAAGTGACATGAGCTCTGGGGGCTCCGGGGCTCCTGGTGGGGAGGAGCTCCCCCCAGAGCCCTTCCCGTCGGTGCTCAGCAGCAAAGGCGGGCGCCCACACACTCGGGAGCACTGGCCTCGGCGCCGTCACCGCAGTGGAAGGGCCTGGTTCCGAGACTGGCGTGTTCTACTGGGGTCCAGCCGTGGTCTCCCCTCTGGGCCGGGAGGCTCCTGCCCTCCCCGGTGGCACATGCACCGGCAGACGGCGCTTTGCCCAACTTGCCACCAAGCCGGACGAGTCCGTTCTCAAACTGCCACCTGGCGTCCCCGGCTGTCACGTCAGAGCAGCCCTGTCCACATCCCGGGCGGTGCGTGCCTGTCAAGCGTGGTCTTGGAAGGAAAGTGGGGACAGAGGGGACATGAGATGGTCCTTTTCACCTTGGAGGCAAAGAGACCGATGTTCTCAGGACGCGGGTGGCGACGACAAGGGGACAATCCCACACAGTGCTGGCGAGTGCACACAGTGGGGTGGTCACGTGCCAGGACGTGGGCGGAAACGCCGCGCACCCCCGAGGGTTTCACCGTGTCTCTGGCAACAGCTGTGAGGGGACACTTTTGCCTTCTGAAAGCTTTCTGCAAGTCGGAGACAGACAGCCGCCCGGCCTGCCTGGGCCCCGCTGCGTCGGGGAGGCGGACTCACCCGCAAGCTCCAGCTCCGGCCTCGCAGCCCGGGCACCTGCGGGACAAACCAAGAGGTCAGGGTGGCGGAGGGGGGGGGGGCGGCTCTCAAAAGACCCCGGTGGCCCTGAGCTCTCAGCAGCCCCGAAACCCTCTGCCTGGGTGTCTCCCCCAGGCTCCTGGCTCGGGCGGGGAAGGGACTCCCAGATGAGGGGCTCCCCAGGCCCCAGGCCTTGTTTTTGAGGAAAATATTTTTTTTTTTTTTGGGGCAGCGTCTTACTCTGTTGTCCGGGCTAGGCCTAGCTCACAGTAACCTCAAACTCTTGGGCTCAAGCAATCCTCCTGCCTCAGCCTCCCCAGTAGCTGGGACTATAGACACATGCCACCACGCCTGGATAATGTTTTCTATTTTTAGCAGAGACGGGAGCCTCCCTCTTGTTCAGACTGATCTTGAACTCCTGACCACAAGCCATCCTCCCACCTCTGCCTCCCAGAGTGCTGGGATTACAGGCGTGAGCCACCACGCCCGGCTGAGGAAAATGCTTTTTAAGGGATAAGCGTACGGGCTCCATGTCCTGGCTCAGGAGTCCTTGCACAGCCAGATTGCATGGGCAGTGGGAAGTGTTTTGGGGGTGACTGGTGTTGGCCACACACTGGAAACCCCGGGGCCGCCCACGGGGGCAGGAAGGAGACTCCGTCACAAGACACTCCGCCTGTGAGCTGGCCCCTGTCTTGTGGCCATTGGGCTCACTGCACAGCTGCCCTCTGGCTCCTGCCCTCCTGGGGTGTCCAGGAAGAGCCCCACCGCGTCACTCGGACCACTACTGTGGCCGTGTTCGGGATTCACCCACCCCCCACCGTAAGTTCTGCTGCTGCATTGTCCACGGTTAAGACACAGACCCCTGGACCTGCCCTGGGAGGCCAGAATCACCACCCCTGTGGGTGTCTCAAGCCGCCTCGGTCGGCTTCCACAGAAGCAAACTTCGTCCTGACTCTAAATCCAGAATCCGCCATGCCCAGCCGAGCCTGTCTGCCTGGGCTGTGGTCAGGAAGCAGCCCGAGAGAGGTGGGCATGATGTCCCATTCCTCAGAGTGTGTGAGTGGCTACTGCCCATGAACGTTAGCGCCATCGAAACCGGATTTCAGGCGAAATCAACATCAGTTAAAGAAATTTAAGAAGGCGAAACGCTCACACCAGCAAAGTTAGTGTCAAGCATCCACAATGCGGGCCTTTTCCCACCTGCGTAGCGTCCAAGGGGACACCTCTTCCTCCTGCACATCCAGCCTACAGCCACCGCCACCACCGCACAGCCAGCCACGATGCTGAAAATGGCGGTTTGCGCCTTGCGGGTACGGCCTGGCTTCTCTATGATCTTGTCTCGAGTCCCCGTGAAAGTTTCTAGAAGAAAGAGGAAAATAACCCAAAACTTCAGGGTCTTGAAGGAAAAGGATCTTTCTTCTTCATCCTTAAGAGGAGAGTGTGCAGGGAAGCATCTTTTCCAAAGGAGGGTTTTCTCTCACGGGGAGGCCCCTCGTCCGGGGCTGCAGCTGCACCCGCCCGGGACAGGTGCGATCCCAGCGCCAGCCCAGGGTCCCCACGGGAGGGGTGTGATGGGAAGCACAAGTTCTTCCCAGAATTTTTTAAAATCGAGGTGAAATTCACAAAACATAAAATTAACCATTTTAAATTGAACAGTTCAGTGGCATTTAGTACATTCAAGGGTGAGGCCGCCACGACCACTCTAGTTCCAGAACTCTGCCATCCCCTCGAACAGAGCGCTGCGGCCGGTACCACGCTCGCCACTCTTCTCTGCCCCCGCCCTGGGAGCTCGACGCCGCCTCTGGCTCCGTGGATTTACTATTCCGGGTACTTCGTGTGAGTGGAATCATACAACACATGGCATTTTCTGACTGGCTTCTGTCACTGAGCAGGACATCCTCAAGGCTCACCCCCATCCTAGCGCGAGTGCAGACTCCGCGCGCCTTTTTGGGGCTGATATTTGACAGCGTTCAGTGTGCGGCTGGACCACTCCCGTCCACCCACGAGAGCCGCCTGGGTGCTTCCGCCCTTTGGCTGCTGTGAACATTCGTGCCCAGGTATTCGTTTGACTCCCTGTTTTGAATCCTTTGGGTGTGTCCCCAGGTGAGGAACTGCTGGTCATGTGCCAGTTCTACATGTAACCTTGAGGACCCGCCACTGTTTGCCACGGCAGCTGCACCACGCGACTCCCACCTGCGAGGCACGAACTTTGCCTCTCGGAGGGAGGTTCTCTCGGGCAAACAAGCAACTACATCCCCTGGGGCTTGTAAAGGGGCCGGTGTGTCTCCAAGCACACCTGGAGAAACGACCTGGCCAGTGGCTCAATCTTGAGCGTGGCTTGGAGGCATCCGGAAGCCTTAAACACTGTCCTAATGCCGGGTGCCAGCCCCGAGGTTCTGGTCCAATGGGTCTGGGCGTGAGGGCTTTTGCAGGCTGCCCACCGTGCAGCGGCCTAAAGCTGCAGTCCTGGGAGAACCTCCCGACGCTGCCCGGCAGTGCTGGCTGGAAGGCAGTCGTCCCAGGCTGCATCTGGGGCAGCCCTCGCCCTGGAGCAGGCTCAGGGACTGTGAACTCTGAGCTGCACCCTCATTTCAGGACGGAGGGTGTCTGGCCCTGTGGGGGCCCTGGCAGTCAGAGTGGGCTTCACAAGTGTCCACTCGTGCAGGCTCAGAGGCCTGGCGCCTGGGGCAATGTTGCTGCCGTCTGGAATTCCCAGCCATTCCTGAGCAAGGAGCCCGGCATCCCGCCTGCTGCAGGCCCCCGAGATCATGCAGCGGGTCCCTTCCTGCCCCTGGGGCACGGAGGCGGAGAGCCCGTGGCCTCCACGAAGGAGTCTCCACCTACACCCCTCCCACAGGGAACGCTGGGCCAGCAGCCACACCCAGATGGGTCCCCTGGTCTGGGGGGCTCACGCCCAGAGGCAGAGTGTGGTCGGAGCTGCACGGGTGTGGGCTTCCACCCTGAGGGCCCAGTCCTGCCTTTCAGAGCCTCAGCCCTTAACCATAAAATGGGTCCAACAAAACAGACTACGCAGGTGGCGTTAAGTTCAGCAATGTGCCCAGGCTCGTGGGGGCTCCCATCACGTGACGTGTGCCTGTCACCTCCTCTCCCTTTCAACCACCGTTCCGATGCTGCTGCTGGCTCACCTTGCAGGGACTTTGTCTTCCGCCTGAGAGGTCCTCCCGAGCCATGCCCAGTCCCACCACCTCGGGCTGGGCCAGCGCGCAGCCCGGGCCTTACCTGCCTGGCTGCTGACAGTCAGGTTCTGGTGCAGGAGCACGTTCTCTATGCAGCACCCGACGTTCACGTGGGGGGTCCGCCCGATTCTCAGGACGCTGACCACGTCGTACAGGCCCCTGGAGTTCAAGGAGATGGTGTTGTTCTGCAGGGCCGCGTCCAGCAGGCTGTTGTCCGTCTTGTTGATCCAGTACACGTTGGGTCTCGGGTAGCCGTTCGTGGACGTGCACGTGAAGGTGAGCTCGTCCTGGGAGGGGCCGCTGGGGGCGCTCACCACGGGCATGCTGTAGTTCGCTGCAGGGGAGGGGAGGGGTGAGGAACGCCAGGCTCTGCAGGGCGAGCGGCGCCAAGGCCAGCTCAGAGGGGAGGCGGCCGGGCGTGTCCTTGACCCTGGTGGAAGGGCAGGCCCAGGGCTGAGGTCTGAGCAGCGGACACAGCCCTGTTCTGCCCAGAGTCATCCTCCAGCTAGCCCCGAAGCCAAGCGCGACTGAGCCTGCCTGGCAGGCGGTGCCTGGTCCCTACCGGCCCCCACGCCAGGAGGTCGGCCACCCAGGCCCTCCCTCACTGAGACCTGGCACTTCTCGAGGGTGACATGGGAGCTACAATTCACCTGCAGCAGACGCTGCCCGTCTCCCACTGAACCGCCCCGGGCTCCTTGGTTGCTTTTAAGTTTTTCTTAAATTCTGATCTCAGCCAGTGCTTTGCAGCACTCCCTCCTAATTCCTCTTAGAAAATCTAGTCTGAGTAGAGCTGCAGAACTCAGGCGCAGAGCAGGATGAGGGGTTCTGCGAAACCAAGAGCCTCGGGCTACGGAAACTTCCTTAGGAGTTGAACGATTCTTCAACCGTTTGGCTTCACCCACGGTTACACAGAAACCCACGTCTGGAGATCACGACTCTCTTTACAGGGAGAAACAGGTAAATGTGCCGGGAAGGGAGTTTTACTACCGCTTCTTCCAGGATGCGGGCTGGGATGGAATCGGTCCTCTCCACTCCGACTGTCTTACCTGCCACATGTAGCGTGACCACAGCTTCCAGAACCTTTTTTAATTCTAAGGATTTCCTGAACACCAGGCAGTTAAACTTCTGTTCATCCTGCGGGGTGATGTTGAACAGATGCAGGGAGAAGTCGCCGAGCTTCATGCTATCGGGCGACAGCCAGGCCCGGTTCCTGTAGTGGCTGTCCACGTGGGCCGTGGAGCTGTTCTGCGGGAGGTAGTAGGTCACCACGGTGTTCCGCTCGCTGATTTGCCAGTAAACGAAGAGGTCGTTTAAATCAAAACTGCTTTCTTCCGGGCTCACACAGCTGAGCTCCACGTTGCTGCCCACCATGGCCCTGACTTCTTTTTCTTGAATATCTGCAACTATCCAAAAAGTACAAAATTTATCTTCTGAGACTGACGCCTCTCCCGAGAAGTGACTCTGTCAGGCAGACCTCTTGGTTCTTGTCTTTTTGGTTGGTGCAAACACCAACTTTGACTCATTTAACAGAAAAGGAATTTATCAGTACAATACACATAGGAGTACAGTTATACTTTGAAAATTCAAACATTGAAAGGAAAACAATCTCTCAACAAGAACATTATAACGCTACTCACCTCCACCAAGAAGGTCATGGGACCTGTACAGGGTGGTTCTATCGTTTGTGCAAACACCTACATGCCCACCGGCAAAGTGGCTGTGTCGCCTGCCCCAGAGCCTCTGGGCTGGGAGGCTGGGCAAGGCCTCAGGTGGCTGCGGTGCTCTGTCCCTGGAGCTGGCACCTTTCAGGGCTCCGCAGGGCCAGCTGGGCAGGAAGCCCCTGGCTCAGAGGAGCACATGCCACCCACATCAAATACAAAATCCAGCAAGAACTAGAGTCTGGAAAAGCGTTTCCCCTTCCGGACTTCCATGCTGCACATCAACCCAGCCCTGGGGCG
This sequence comes from Avahi laniger, assembly GCA_963575035.1. Lineage (NCBI taxonomy): Eukaryota > Metazoa > Chordata > Mammalia > Primates > Indriidae > Avahi > Avahi laniger. The sequence continues at coordinate 12,058 of CAUYSK010030132.1, forward strand.
CAGCCCTAGCGAAGCGAGTAGGGCCGTGGTGAGGACCCTGAGCTCTGCGCCAGCGGTCGGTCGCGCAGCTTGGCAGCTGGAGGGGTGGGGATGGTGGTGGGGGGAGGCGCCATCTGAACTTACCACCAGCTTGCAGGCCGCTGAGCAGCAGGAGGAGCCCGGGACTGGAAGACACAACCAGAAAGGCAGGTAAGATGGGCTGCGGTTCCAAACAGTAGCCCGCCGGCTGGCAGGGGCAGGAGGTGGCCATGCCCATCACAGATCTGTGAATGCATCACCAGGAGCCAGCCCGTCCGCCACTGTCCCCTAACCCTGACTGCTCTCCACAGAATTCGGGGAGCGGAGCCAGGACCACCACCCCTCTGCCCAGCACAGCAAGTCCCGAGGGGCGGAAAGCCCCTGGCAACTCGCCAGCCCCCAAGGTAACAAAATCCTCCGAAAACAAGTAGAGTGGGCTGATGAAGTGTGGCAAGAGCCACCACCGAAGCCACAAAGGTGGCCCACCTTTCCTGGGGATGGACGCCAAGAAACTGCATGAAGTCAGAGGAAAGAAAACTTCCAGGGTACGTATGGCGGGAGCTGCATTTAAACTGCTAGGGAGACAGAGAACATCTGACACGCAGCGGGGTAGCTGAGTTTCAGGACAGCCCTGTAGAGGAACAGGATCATTCTGGCACAAAACCTGGTGGACTCCTCCTGTTTCAGACCCTGCAAGCAGCCTGGGGCCAGCAAGTCCATGGCTCCTTGGCACCCTGCATGTTCCTCCTGCAGGTTCCCAGGTCACCTCCTGCTGGGCAGGGCCCTTCGGCTTTGCTCTACAGGGGCCTGGGCCACTTCGGTCACAGCCCCCCAAACCGTCTGTTTCTGAGGCCAACACTCCACGAGGTGGGAGCCCTTTGGAGCAGGGCCCAGGAGCACCTACTCCTCTGATGTCCCTGCACCTACAATGTCCGAGGGACCCTCTTCCCTCCTCTCTCAGGCCACTGCCTGGGAAACCTTGGGGGTGTCCTAGGTGCAAGGATTTGTCTCATGGGAACCTCCCAGGTGGCAGCGACCATGAGCTCTGGAGCTGCAGAGAGGCTGCCCTGAGCTCTGGAGCTGCAGAGAGGCTGCCCTGCCCAGGATGGCTACCCTCTGAGTCTGCACAGAGGCATGCCCGAGGCTAAGCCATACTGCACGTGCGCCTAAGCCAGTCCCTGGGCCACCAGGAACTCCCGGCACCTGCAGATGGTCTCTATCTCCCACTCCTCCGGTTGGGGCCACCATTCTTGCTTGCAGGACAGCTGTGGTGACCTCCAAGGGCCTCTCTGCCTCCAGGCTTGACCACTCGGAACATCTCCCCAGGGCCAGAGCTGCCTTCCGGACTACACATCTGTGGGGACCCCTCTGTGGCCCCTATTTCTCTCCCACGATGCCCACTGGGGTCTCTCCAGGCCAACCCTGTCTGCCTGGGGGATTTCTGGGGGCTGAAGGGCATGTTCTGGGCTCTTTTGGGGGAGAGCGGTTTGTCCTCCCTGGGTGCTGCCGTGTAAGCTGTCCGCACCCTGCCCCATGCTGTGGGCAGTGGCCAGCTATGACATTCCTGGACTTAATTTTTTGTCTCTTGAGGGGTGGATCTTAACTACAGATATTTCTAAGTGGGGCTGGACACCAGGCAGTGTGACCCGATGTGGGCAGACTTTTGGGCTGTAGGGTGGGACGCCTGGGGGTGGGGTGCCCCAGCAATTCACCACGGGTAGGGGACACAGGCTGCTGGCCCTACCATGTGCACTGAAGGGGATTTGACAAAGCCAGAGCAAAGCTGTCTTGCCCTCGCCGGCTGCCCCTCCCCAGCCCCACCGCCCCGCAGGGAATCCGGCGTGTAGGGGAGGGTGCGGCAGAGGCGGTGTCCTGGACTTCAGGTAGTCACATCCCTCCTTCTCCTGCCTTCTGAGAAATCAGCCCGGGTTGGGGAAGGAGCGAGGCTGGGCCTAGAGCGGGGTGCGCGTCCCCTCCCTCCCGCGGCGCTCCTCCCCCGCACGGGCAGGGACCCGCCTCCCGCACACGCCCCCGCAATGCCGCCCCCAGTGCGCTGGTCCCCCGCCTGTCGTCCCCGCCCCCTGCGGTCCCCGCGCCCGCCGCCAGCACTCCGCACCGCTCTTCCCTTGGGCGAGCCCAGCGAGCCCCGCGTCGCAGCCGACCACAGACGGGACACGCGAGCCGGGCCGCAGCGCTGCCCCAAGGGAGCTCTCGGCCCCCTCCGGGCCCGCACACCCCGCTCCGGACTGCGGCGGCTCCCTCCTTCCCCCGCACCCCCAGGGTTCGCCCGCAAGCCGGCTCACCTCAGCCACATCGTGGGGCCGCGGGACCTCGCAGCGCGGGCGAACTTGGCCCACGGGAGACCTCGGAGCGCGGGGACCTCAGAGCGCTGGAGACTTGGCCCACGGGAGACCTCGGAGCGCGGGGACCTCGGAGCGCTGGAGACTTGGCCCACGGGAGACCTCGGAGCGCCGGGACCTCGGAGCGCTGGAGACTTGGCCCACGGGAGACCTCGGAGCGCTGGGACCTCGGAGCGCTGGAGATTTGGCCCACGGGAGACCTCGGAGCGCGGGGACCTCGGAGCGCCGGGACCTCGGAGCGCTGGAGAACTTGGCCCACGGGAGACCTCGGAGCGCCGGGACCTCGGGACGCGGGGACCCGGAGCGCCAGGACGGGCTGTAAGTAGCTGCGTTCCGCCTCTGAGGTCTTCACCGCCCAGAGCACCGCGGGCTGGAAGCAGTCACGGTCCCGCCCCTGGCCGTTTCGTCTGCAGCGACCGTGACCGCCCCCAGGGCGGGGCTGGCAGAGCGGAAGGCCTTTCCAGTGTGCACGTCGGGCGGCGTGGTCGGAGCCCGGGCTGGCTGCCTGTCCGCCTGGACGCGGACCTGGGTGCTGCTGCAGGTGTCCCAGAAGTCGGGGGGGCGGTGCGGGTACCGCGGGAGGCCAGGGCGTCTGGGGGCCGTGGGAGGCAGAGTGCTGTCCCAGTGTTCCGCAGAATGTGCCCACGCCTGGCCGCTGAGCCCCTCCGGTGTTCCCTTCCTGGAGAATGAGTCTGGGGCCCGGGCCCAGGCCGAGGGCACGTGTCAGCCCCTCCCCACCCCCAACCCCTCTGAGGACTGGAGTCTGGAGGTCTCCCCACGTCTTAGGTGGAAGGAAGGAAGGGAGAAAGGAGGGAAGGAGGAAATGTAAGAAGACAAGGCAGGCGGGCCCTGAGCTGTACCCAGCTCTGGGGGGGGGGGCCCACTGGGCTCAGCATACTTGCATGTGAAAGGCTCTGAGGAGCCACAGCTTGGAAGCAGGTAGCTTTGCTCCTTCTGACCTAGTGACTGGTCTGGGGAAGGCTGCACTGAGCAGTGTCCCTGCCAGACCCCATGCAGTAACTCCGCCCTGCTCTGCTGAGTCAGTGCCCGCCCCACCATCCCCACGTCCCCACCTGCTAGGTAGATGGGGTGAGGGGGTGGGGCCGGGAGGGGATGCCCAGGAAGGGCCGGGGTGAGGCCGATGGAGAGCGCTGAGGTGGTAGGTGGCCAGCCTCTCCTGGGCACTCCCTTCCCTGTCTGGGGGCTTTGGGGGCCACAGAGCAGGCAGCCGTGCCCCACAGCCTGCCACCCAGTGGAGGGAGAGCAGGCCTGGCCGTGGGGAGCAAGAGGAGGCTGGGGGACCAGCTCCCTGACCCCAGGCACCTGAGGCTGTCATTCCTTCAGCCAAGATTTAGTGAGCACCAAGGACAAGAGCTTTGGAAGAAACGGAGTCTCTGGCCCGTGAAAGTCAGCATTCCAGTGGGGCAGACAAACCCTACTCAGTAAGTGAGCAGGCAGGGATCGGGGCGGGGCAGGGATTACCTCTACCCCATGTGCCAGCCAGGCTGGGAGATTGGGAGGGGGCGGCTTTGGAAGCCGTTGGAGAGGAGCTGCCTCCCCTTCTGGCTGGGAAGCTGTCCTGGAGCCAGAAACGGTGTCCAGGTCTGCACACTTGCTCTTCTGCCTGGTGCATGGGGGCAGGGGGACAGGCTCAGACCCACCAGGGCCAGAGGGACACAGGAAGTTGGTGGCCAAGGTTCCTCTCCCCCCTGGGTTGGCAGCAGCTGGCAGAGGACCGTGTCACCGCTGCTCTCTGGCTGGCAAGCCGGCTCGGCCCCCACCTCTGGGCCTGTCACTGGGCCTTGGGCCTGCGCTGCACTGGCGCTGACACCTGGGTCACAAGCTCCGCCCTGGAGAGCCCAGCTGACACCCCCTCCATCAGCAGGGTTGAGCGTCGAGGGGGGGCGGGTCCCAGGTCCAAGCTGGAGGGTGTTGGAAAAATGGGGGACAAGGCTGCGGACCTGGAGTAGAGAAGGGAGGTGCCACGGCTCTCAGTGCCAGGCCAGGGCGCTGCCCGCGGAGGTTGAGGGGCTAACACAGCAGAGCTGGCTGGGGCTGTGGGTGGGGACAGGGCCAGGGTTCCCAAGAGCCAAGTGCTGCTGCTGTCAGGTTCAACCCAGAGGGGGGCCCCGGGGCCTCTAGATGGAGAAGTGGCAAGGAATGCAGCCCGGCCAAAGGGGGACGTTCGGGGGACCCGGGCAGCTGTGGGGGAGGGCAGCCATGAAGAGGGGGCACCAAGACCAGCCCAGGAACCTCAGCACAGTGGTGAGTGCACCGTGGGGTTCGAATCCAGGCCCTGCTCCTGGGAGCCGTGGGACACCAGGCTATGAGCTACCTAGGCCTCTGCGCCTGTGTTCGCCGTGTGTGGGGGCGACAGTTACCACGCCCTCCTCACAGAGCAGTGACGGGGTGATCCGTGTAAGCGGACGCGGGGTTATGGCAAGTTACAAGGACTGAACTGTGATCTTTGCCCCCAAAATTCCTTTCTTAGGAGGCCTGATGAGTCGCGCCTACAAACGATAAAACCTCGGTCCACAGGTGTTGATGCTGAGGTTTACCTCCCACCCTGGCTCCAGGACGGCACCACGTGAAGGACAGAAGTCCCTTGTCTTAGCTCAAGCATCCCTTTCCTAGACTCCTGGAGCTCGGACGGAGCCTCGCTCTTTCAGCCAATTGTCAGGTAAAGAGTCCCGAAGCCCACCTATGACCTGCAAGCCCCTGCTTTGAGAAAGCCCACCTTTTCGGGCCAAACCAATGTACACCTTCCACGTATTGATTTATGACTTTACCTGTAACCTCATCTCCCTGCTGTGTGTAAAACCAACTGTGACCCAGCCACGGCGAGTCCGCTTGCTCAAGGCCTCTTGGGCGTGGCTGTGGGCTGTGGTCCTCCAATTCGGCTTGGAATAAACCTCTTTAAAATTACTCTACAGAGTTTGTCTTGTTTCTGTTGACAGTGAATACGCACCACCCCAGCACATGGGTCACGGACACACGGTGGGTTTAAGATAAGTGAAGAAGTATTACTAGAAGACTCCTCGGGAGGTTTCCTGCAGTCGAGGGACAGTCTTAGCTTTTCCGTCTTGGGGATGACTGTTCTCAGGCAGCGGGCTGTGCTTTTGTCCTGGGGGTGTGGAGAGAGAGGCCCATGCGGGAGGACGTGTAGGGCCGACTGGGACCAGGTGGGAATCTTATCTGTGCAGACTGGAGGTTCAAAGCTCTCGGCATGAGACACGGCTGCTCAGGGACCCAGGCCGCCCTGCTCAGCTGTTTCGGAGATGCTGGGCCGTCTGACAGGGCGTCTTGTGTGCCAAGGGACTCTGTCCTTGTGCACCTGGAGACCACTGGCCTCTTGGGGTTGTGCCGTTGATCTCAGGCTCGGTGGATGCTCGGAGCTAGATTCCTGGTCTGAAGAAGCAGATCTTTCCCCCAGTGTGCGCGGTGGTGCGTCCCTGAACCACGGGGCTGCGTTCTGATCAATGTGCTCACCTGCACGTGGGTGGCGCAGCCAACCACGTACCCAGGCATGTGGTGGGGCTTTTGCTCCAAGGCTGCAAAGCCGTGACCGTACTGAACACCGCAGGCGATTGTAATGCAACGGCAAGGATTGTACGTAAACATGTCTAGTCATAGAAAAGCGACAGGAAAAATACAGTATGATAATCTTACAGGACCACTGCGGAGTATGTGCGCGTTGACGCAGGACTGTGTGTGTTTCCTGTGCGCGGTCACTAATTGCCACAAACTTGGTGCTTAAAGCAACAGCACTCTGTTCTCTCACAGCCTGGAGGCGGGGAGCTGGGAATCTGCACTTCCTCCGGGGGAGGGTCCTACCTGCCACCTCCAGCTTCAGTGGCCCAGGTGGGCCTGGGCCTGTGGCGTCACCTGTCCAGCCTCTGCCTCCCGGCCACGTGGCTTGTGTGCTTGCCTGGCTCCGCCTCCCTCTTCTGAGGCCCTCTGTGACGACAGGGCCCATGTAATCCAGGGTGATTTCCCCTCTCTACTCAATCACATCAGCAAAGTCCTTTCCTTGCCCTCTAAGGCAACATTCGTGGCACCAGGGATTAGGGACATGGGCCCATTTGGGGGGTCATCATTCAGCTGACCACAGAGGATCACTAAGCGGGCGCCATGAGTAGACTTTAGATACTTGGAGACTCTCCAGGTGACGTGGACAATTCCGTCTGTAGGCTGGAGAGAGACGGGGAGATGCAGGCGCAGCTGGGGTGGCCCTGGGGTCCCCTGAGCAGTCTGGTACTCCGGTGGGGTGGGGGGGAGGCAGCGCGCTCAGCCCCGTGGAGCCTTTGCTCACCGCCCACCTGCCCAGGATGGTCTGATCTGCGCTGGATGCCCTTATCTCTGCTTCCTGCTCTGAGTTTTCCGTGGCTTTTGTAACCCCAGTGTCATTAGAGAGCTTGCTACATCAGCCCCTGGACGTGAGACCCGTGTTGTCAGAGTCCAGCCCTGTTTTCTAGAGACAGAAGAGGTGTCCGGTCATATTAACCCAAGTGGAGACTTCTACTTAAAGGTGTTTTTCAAAAATTCTTCAAAAGGTCCAATTTTAACCCCATCTTGCTTCCACAAAGCATTTTACCTACCACTGATGGTCCCAGCACTGACCCCCAAGGTCCCTGATTGCAGATCCCAGGACAGGTGGAGTCTAGATCCTTACAGGGCTGTCTGGCTCTGTGGGCAGCGCCCTGGGGGACACCCTACACGGATCTGAAGCCCACGGGAGGCAGTGCTTTCTGGTGGGCTCATGCTCACTCAGTGCCACGGCAGGGGACCAGGAGGATCCTGCTTCCCAAGAGCCACTCCATCAGGGTTAGGAGGGCCACGGAGTTCTGTGCTCTGCAAGTGGACCCACCTGGGCCTCCACGCTGGCTGTGCGGCTCACCATGGCTTGCCAGGTTTCATGTGCGTACTTTGCAAAGGTTCAGGTGTTTCACGGTGCTGTGATCAGAGTGAACAGTTAGTGTCCAAGCAACCGGTGGCGAGGGCCCCAGCCACGCGTGCACGGGAAACTTGCACCACAAGCGCTTATAAACTGTCCCCGGTCGTCATTCTCCCCACACCCCCAAGCCCTACGGCCTGAAGGACAGGCAGAGCCCACCCATGAAAGCACCAGAACGTGACCAATAACCATCTTATAAGGAATATATTTTTAACTTCTCCACTGGAGCACGGAAGTGCTTTCGGGAAGACCAACACGCACAAAACACGGGGTCTTGTCACGGCCACATGGCGCCTTGCCCAGCCCACGGGCCAGCGTGGTGAGGGGACCGGCGGCTCAGAACTGAACAGGAGATGGGTCTGTAGTGACCCCAAAGAACCCAAAGTTAAGCAAATAAAATAATAATCCGCAGAGGAAAAAGCGGACAACATCAGGAAAGTTGTCTTTGTTCTAGGAAAAGTCAGTCTTTCTTTCTCACAGCGCAGTGACTCATTTACAAAGAGGAAGTGAGCTCTGCTGAAAAATACTTGAAATATTCTCTTAGGGGGAGAAAGCAGTTCTTCACCAGCCTGGCGGGCATCCGGGGGGGCAGCCTTGCCCTCTGTCTGTCCTGAGCCAGCAGGGACAGTTCCTCTTTGGAGACGGGGGCCACGTGCTTGCTGCCGAGGAGAGAGGAGGCCTCTTACCCACCTCAGCGCCCACCGGAGCGGCCGGGAGGGCTCGCCGCGTGGGGGGGTGGAGGGAGCCGCCTGGCCTCACCCGACCCGAGGGGCCCAAGGTCGAGCCCCCAGGAGCCGGGGTGGAAGGACAGGCAGGTCCTGGGCGGCAGAGGACAGCCGGCCCCCACACCCCCACACCCCTCGGGAGGGGCTAGTCCTGTGGAAAGCAGGCTGGGGGGTGACAGGCAGGGTCTCCCAGGACCAGACCCTGGGCCCCACCGGGCAGGTCCCACATTCCATGTGAGGTGCGAGACCATCCCGGGCAGCTCCCACACAGGAAGGTCGGCCAAACCCTCCTCCAGTGTCACCAGCATTCCCAGGAAATCCCAACGCAACACAGAGCCCGGAGCTGAGGTCGTCAGAGCTCCCTGCGCTGCCAGCCCCAGCCCTGTGGGTGGGGGAGGGCGGGGGAGTGGGGCTTCGCAGGTGGGGTACCCGACACCCTCCCGTGCTCCCAGGCATCCACTGGAGTCCAGGAACATTTCTCCATTTGCTTTAGGGGGAAGGCCACAAGCGAGGGGCTAGACACGCAGTGTCCCCCTCCCCAGCACTGTCCCTGCACCCCACCCTGGGCAGTGTGGAGCTGTCCTTGACTGTCCTGGGGTGATGGTGGCCACCTGCAATCACCCCTCATGGGGACGGCTGCCGGTTATCTCTGCAAAATGATTTCTGCTTTCAGTGAGCCTGTCTATCTCTTCCCTGCTAAGACACACACTCGCCTGGAAGGGAAAATCATGGGAAGTTGCTGCCAGCTTCTTCCTGGGAACCAGGCGACCCCAGGGTGGTAGTCCGGGTGCATCCAGCCCTCAGGGCCCTGTGGGGAGCTCTGGGGGGACAGTGGGCAGGAGCCCCCTGGGGCCTGAGGGCCCTGCTCAGAAAGGGGCTGGGCCCAGGGCCCAAGAGGAAGGAGCTGTCAGTCTCAGCCAAGCCTGGCTGGTGCCACCAGGTATGACCAACTCTGGGGTGACAGCCAGAGAGGAGGGGGGTGCCTCTTACGGAGCAGCTCTCTGTGCCTGGGTTGGGCTGCGCTCACCACGTAACGACGTCTAAGTTGTGCTGTTATTACTATTTCTCGGCTGAGTGGCTGCCCAGAAGAACCTGCTGGGGTCAGGGGCTGGTCAGGGGTGGGACAGGCGTGGGGAGGCCTTTGAGATTGCTGAAACACAGATGTTTTGGAGAAGCACTTTGTCTCAGCCCCACTCAAACACAAATCCTGGGAGTCCAGGGGAGGGGACCCAGTGGGCGGCAGCCTTTGCAGGTGCCAGGCTGTAGGACCCCTCCACGGCTGCACACTGGGAAAATGTTGGACCTGGGGAGATGAGTGGCCAGAAGCTTCCAGAAACTCAGTCTCAGGCAGAAGACATGACTTGGCAGTCCCAGAAAGTGCACTCTGCATTTGCTCACAAGTGTATGTGACCGGCGCTGCCCGGGTGGGTGCAGGAGTGAGGGGACAGGCCCATGTGCTCAGGGCTCAAGGTCTGGGGACAGACGACAACACGCCTCGGTGAGCACGCGCCTCTGTGAGAACAGGGGAGGGTGTTGGCGGCCGGGGCGTGGTGGGTTTCAGGGAGCTGAAGCAGGCTGGTGCAGCCCTGGCGTGCACTGTGGGGCGTGTGAGCATGAGCGAGCACACGTGAGCCTGTGTGGCACATGTCCAGGACGAGGGACACTGCACAGTCCTGAGAGGAGACCCCAGAAGCGCTAGGCAGGGCCGACGAGGGGCCCAGGGCAGAAAGGGGCCTTCCTGAGCAGCAGTGTCTGCAGGGCTCCCGGCGGCCCAGCTGTGCCCGGGCGGACAGCCCCTGCTTTCTCTGCCCACTTCCTGGGGAGCCCCGGTTCTGGGTCTGTGTCCCTCCCCGCCTCGCAGGGCCCTCGTGTGCCCAGGAGATACCTCCTCACAGCCGGGATGTTGCTCCACACTCGCACGGCGTCCTGGAGGGCTCTGCCACAGACGTCCTGGATGGTCACCGGCTCCGTCTGAGGGGTGGGAGGGCTGGCTGTAGACCACGGGGTGGGAACAGTAGCTGCCACCCTCGGGGCCCGCGGGCCTCAGCCACCGTCTGGCCCTGGGACGGCCAGCACACCTTCCAGGCCAACCACATCGATCACCCTCAGGGGCAGTGATTACACGTCACATGCCTTTTTCTTATAAATCACCTTAGGAGGAAAAAAGCTGATTTGCTACTTTAAACCTTTTAACTGGAAAATTCACCCCACAGGCCAAGCAGCCCAGAGATGGCCCAGCCCTGCGGGGTCCCACTAAGGACACAGAAGCCCTTGGTTTGAGTCAAGGGGTGTGTGTCTCAGGTAGAGATGACGCCCTCCTGGCAGAACAGGGCTTTGGAAAGTGGGACGCATCACCCTGCTGGTCAGGGGCCAGGCCGCTGCCTCCAACTCTGGGTCCCCGTCTCTCTAGAAGCCCCAGAAGGAAAGGAGGAGGGCGGTGGGCGCAGGCGCCGAACCATCCGCTGCTGGGCAGGGGGGCTGAGAGGCCACCGGTCCCCGAACCTGCCATTAGGTGGCCTCGATGCCACCTCCCTGGACACATCAGCCCCCTGCACCCAGACACCTGGTGGTGAGGGCTGGAGAGGGAGGGACTCACCCAACACCCGCCCTCGTCATGCCAGGGTTCTGTGGTGGAGCGCGGCGCCATGGCGGGCGAGTTTACAGAAAACACAGGAAGTTTCCTTTTTTGCCCCTCCTGATTTGGGCCACTTGATTCCGACCTACCAGACTGTGCAGAGCGATCAGGAATCAGCATCTTTGCTGTCTTCTTGGCTGATAACTGGTGCTGGGTTTGGAAACTACGCTTGTCGGTCGGCCCCACAATTACTTATCAATAGGTTTTCTGATAAATAGTGCCACTCGCAAACCTGCCCCCCCCGCCCCCCCGCTGTCATGTGGCATCATGTCACGCTCTAAAAATTTCCAGATTCCCTAGTAAGGAGAAACAATCACCAAAACATAAGTAAGAGAATTATGAAAAGACTTTCTAAAACTTTAAGTGGATTATATTCTAGGAAAACGTAATTTACCAAAACTAACCCCAGAAAAAACAGAAAATCTTAACATGTCAGTCTCTGTAGAAGAGCCAGTTTGATTTTTAAAACAACAGCAACACCCGCCAATCCAGACAGTTTCACAGGAGAAATCCACCAACTTTTCAAGTATTTTTAGGAAGCAAATGTAACATTGACACCGAAATCTGACAGAGTTCACACGACAGCTTCGTACCAACCCTTCACACTTGCCAACGGACCCCCTACACAACGAGGGACCCGCTACGTGATCAGGGACCCCCTAAAGGACAGGGGACCTCCTACACAACAGGGGATCCCCTACACAATGAGGGACCCCCTACACAACCAGGGACCCGTTACACGACCAGGGACTCCCTACAGGACAGGGGACCTCCTACACGACAAGAGACCCCCTACACGACAACGGACCTCCTACACGACGAGGGACCCCCATGTGACCAGGGACCTCCTACACGACGAGGGACCTCCTACATGAAATGCTGTTCCAGGGAACCCAGTAAAGAGATGATATTTTACGACTGGGGGACTTTTTCGAGGAATGCACGGATGGTTTATTACTCGGAAATCTATTAGAAAATCATTTCTTAGTAATAGCTCTAAAGTAATAGATACCTAGTATCTCCATAGATAAGAAAACATTTGACAACATCCAACAACCATTCTTGATAAAAATGCTCTAAAAAGTAGGACTCCATGGCGACCTCCTTCTATGGTGAGATGTACCGTGTTGTGACCGACCTCAGCCTCAGAGCCCGCATCGGCCTCGCAGGGGACCGCTGACAGCCCCGGGTCAGGACCAGCCTGACGTCACTGTCACTGCCGGGACCTGACACCAGCCCAGAGGTGCCCACCACACAGAGACAAGGGAAGGGGCTCCAGGCACTGAGCGGTTTGCTGTATCTGCTCGAGCACAGAAAGTCTGGTTGGATCAGCCGAGAGCTCCTGCACCGCAGGGAATGCAGCAAGGCGGTGAGGGCCGGATCCCCGTGCAGAGAGAGGAGCCTCGTGGACACGTACCAAACCAGCTAGACGGTGAAACGGGCCGGGCCACCTGCCGTAAGAGGACTCACAGAAAGGGGCATCCTCACGGAACGAATGTCACAGAAGGGCAGGAGAGAGCCCTCGCACATCCCGTGGCGGGGGGTGGGGGGGGAAGAGGGAAGGGCGTGGCACCTCATCGCTCCCCCCCACCCCCCACCCCCCGTGCGCATGTGGACTGGGACAGCCCTGACGGAGGCCGCTGGGCAGTATCTGTGAACCCCAGTGCAGTCACCCTCAACCCAGAAACCTCATCTGGAATTCATCACACAGTGTCCCCCACGGCAGGACCGCTTGTAAGAGCAAGAGACGGCAGGCGGCCCTGCCCTCCATCCAGAGGGAGGGGTTAAATGCATTTCCACGTTCCCAGGAAGGGAGACTGCACAAAAGGAAACACTCAACAAATTCCAAAAAAGAGTGAGAAAAGCGCTCGGTGCTGGAAGGATTTCCAAGGTGATTTAGTGACAAACCAGTGGGCGCCAAGCAGCTGAGCAGGGTTTGCGTATTTTCGGAAAGATCCCGGCAGGAAGGAGGCCACACTGGGAGGCCAGGAGACTTTGCGCTGCTCATTTTGAAACATTTGTTAAAGTTTGAGCACATGGACGTGGGGGAGACGTCTGCAGGAGGGAACAGCAGGCCCCGCAGGGGCCGCCCTGTGAGGGGGCCGGCAGGGTCCCGGTGGGTCCAGAGTCCTCGGAGTTAGTGCTTTGGTGCCCCCGCCCTTCTCCTGCCCACACCTGAGCAGCCGAATCTGCTCCATGGCAAGCCCAGGCCCCAACACCGCACCCCTCCTGCCCGCGTGGCTTCCTCTCCAGCCGCTCAGTGGAACCCCACACGCTCGAGCCGTGACCCCCCTGCCCCCAGCGATGGTGCCGGCCCTCAGGTCCTCACCCTCCCTGCGCCCAGTGGGCCAGGCCCTGATGGCTGTGACCCTCTCTGAGACCCGAGAGGATGATGAAGTTCCTCCTCCTGGGCCTCATCCTATGGCCGAGAGTTTGCCACACAACGGACACCTCTGGAACACCCAGCCCGAGTCCGCCTGGGGATCGGCCACTGAGCCCAAACGTGGCTGCTCTGATGATCAGGATTTGACGCGTGGAAAGCAAAGCAAGGCTTTGCCGCAGCGGGTGTGTGTGCGTGTGCTGTGAGCACAGGTGCGTGATGGGTGACTGGGCGTGCACACGTGTGCGTGTGTGCAGACTGCGAGCGCAGGGGTGGGAGGAGGAGGGACTCCCCGTGGCCGAGTTCTGAGAACATAGGAGTGCTGTGCAGTAGGTTCCTCCTCCGAGGCCGCCCTCGGGGGGCCTGTGTCCCAAGAGGCCATGATCTGTGCCTCAGTTGCACGGCGGCCCTCCTGGGCCCTGCACACACCTGGCAGCCAGAGGCCTCAGGGAGCCAGGGCCGGGGTGTCAGTGGAGCCCCGTGCCAAGAGCTCCCGAGTGTGGGCTGGAGGGCCCCACCAGGCCCCGCACGCACCTCCAGGAATCGAGCCGCCGCGTCCACGTCTTCCTGGCTCAGCACCAGATTGTCCACGAACATCCAGAAGAAGGGCTTCGGGCTGCCCGGCGGGGGCCTCGCGTACTGCAGGAGCCGGCAGAACTGGAACAGGTACCAGCCTGGGCAGGAGGGCAGGGCTGAGGACCTGGGGGTCCACCTGCCCCCCTCTTCTGCCCCCCAGCTGCAACGGAGCCCTCAAGGGCGCAGGCCTCCCTGACCCAGGGCCACGGGGCGAGCACACCCGGCCTGCGCCACACAGCGGCGGGAGGGGGCGAGCCCCGGGGTGCAGCTGTGGCAGGGACAGCGCCTGCTGGGCAGGACCCCAGAGCACCGAGCACCTCAGTGACTCCTGCCGTCGGGCGCGCGGCAGCCATGGGAGGGGGGGACTGGCGGATGCAAGGAGGCCTTCGGGGCGATGGGCCTCTGTAATGGGCGCACGGTGTGTATTTATGTCCAAACTCACTCAATCACACACTTCCAATGTGGACAGTTTACAGTGTCAGTGGTGCCTCAATAAAGCTGTTTTTAAAAATGCAAACAATTGCAGTTTCTGCTCTGCCTGAGGGGACTCGGGTGGCGTGGGGCAGGGAGAGAAGAGGGGACGGCTGGGGACACACTGCTGCGTAACCGGAGCCCAGCACAGCCCTCTTCTCCAAGCGTCTCACCGGGAGGACGGTAGCAGGTGTGGCCCAGGGGAGGCGTCGCGCCGTACACGAGATCAAACGGGCCCCAGTCTTCCACCTGCGGAACACAGGCATGCCGGGGACGTTTTTATCTTCGCAGGAGAAGCAAACGCCCCCTCTGATTGGGAGACCAGGGGCAGCTCACCCAGAGTTACCTGTCGGGGTGGACCCCGCCCAGCCCTCGGGCTGCCAGTCGCAGCCATCCTCACTCACCGCCAGCCCTCCGGGCCACACGCAGGCCCCCCAAGCACGGAGGTGACTGTGTTGTCGGGGAACACACAAGGTGTGGCAGCCTGCTGGCAGCTGGGAGCTACCGTGAGGGCGGGATGTTCCCCACTGGACATAAACAGCCCAACATGACATGAATGACCGGTCACTCCGCGGCCGAGCTGGAGGAAGACAAAACCCAGCCGCCCAAGATCCTGCCTGAACACAGACCAGTGGGGACGCTCTCAACCACAGAAGTGGCCCAAGGCCTCCTCTCTGGGGTGACACGAGGGACACTGACTGCGTTAACAATGATGACTCAAGCCCCGTGTCATTCTCCGTAAATAAAAATTAACAAGATAACTCAAACATCGGACGGCCGTCTTCAGCCAGCACCCGTCCGGGGCAGACCCCTGCTTCCTGGGACCCTCCTGGAGCCACTTCACGACAGCCGGATTCTACAATAAGCCCCCAGACTCCTGGAGTCCCTCTGGCACGTTCTCCCTGACGCAGCGAGTGAACAAGCCTAGCTCTGGCTGCAGGTGCCCCTGGGGCCCGGCCTGGGCTTTGTCAAGGAAAGAGGGGGTGAGCGTGGCCGGTGGTCCCAGCGCCTCCCAAAGCCGTGCACGCGGGAGACTGGTCCTGCTTATCCCCTGGGGTGCAGGCAACTGCAGATGGAGTGGCTGCGGCAGACGAGGAGGAGGAGGAGGTGGAGGAGGAGGAGGAGGTGGAGGAAGAGGAGGAGGAGGAAGAGTAGGAGGAGGAAGAGGAGGAGAAGGAAGAGGAGGAAGAGGAAGAGGAGGAGGAGGAGGAAGAGGAGGAG